>WEDG01003318.1:0-137966 GCA_017591395.1 Schistocephalus solidus | reverse complement strand
CAATTACACTCTGACCTCGCAGTTAGTCCAATGTGTGTTGTGTGGAGTGGCTGACTGGTGGTCTGAGAGTCATGCTGCAATGGCTCCTTCTTAACGTGTCCTCTGGTTATCTCACGCGTGTGAGATGTAAGCCTGTCAACCCCCTGTTGTGTGAAATCCTGGTGCTTGTGTTTGGGGGGCCAGGTCATGTATGTAGTACACGTAGACGAGGTTACCAGCAGCTGCGCCCGCTTCCACATCAGACAACTGACCGGCTCGGACAGCGGTTTGACTGTGGGGTGGGGGAGAGAGTGAGGTCGACAGCTCAGCGTATTTTCCTCACTATAAAAAATCTGACGCGCTTGAAACTATCACGGTGCGCTATAAGCCGTGGCTTAGAAAGTTGCCAACTGACGGGATAACTCGGACTGCGTGGTCAGCCCAATGTGTGTTTTGTGTGGAGTGGCTGACTGGCAGACTGAGAGTCAGGCTGCAATGGCTCCTTCTTAATGTGGCCTTTATGGCACTCCCATTCCGTGGGATCCGAGCCAAGTGTGGTGGTACCCCCAGGGGCGGCTCCGGCCGTGCCAGCCACCTGCGCCCTCTCCATTCTCCGGTCTTCTTGTCTCTGTTGGGACACTGGGCTCAGGTGGGGGAGGAGGAAAGAGTGCGGTAGCTGCAGCGCAAGGCTACTATCACTTAAAACTAATTCACGCGCAAGTCACCGTCCCTGCACCACCCTTCCGTGGAGCATACGGTGGACATCGTCGAAATCGACGGTCGATCTATCGATAAATACTTTACCCGATCCTAACCGACAAGACAATGGGCCCGTGGCTGAATCATACATAATTAGACTCCATGACCCAAAAACTTGGGTTTGAATACCGGATGCTCTAAACCTGACCTTGCATGTGACTGGCCAATAATGGCTCATTATAAAAACATGGGCACTCCAGTCTCCTCCATCTTTTTCAGTAATTTCTTCAACAAGTATGGAGGCACATACATTGTTCAATTTCCCAAACTCGAATTATGAATATTAGTTACAAACACGGAAACGTGTTTTGCCGATTTTGTTTGCTGCAGGGGACAGTGGCGAAGGGTTCACCTTTTTATTATTTCCTGTACACCCTCTGTGTGCTTTTTGGCACCCAACCAAGCTTTTTAATTTTAGGCTGCTTAACTACCCCAGAATTAATTTACCAAATTAAAGACATGGATAGTTTTTTTCTGGTTTCTAGCTTCACAGAGTTCTCAGGAGTCTTTGTAAACTCCAATCGTTTTATAATCAGCAATGCATCAAAGAAAGCAGTGACCGCTTAGGGCCAAAAAATATTCATGGTCAAAAATAAAGGCTATTAATTTCCTTTGTCCTCTTTATTTAGTATATTTTGAACATGAAACACGTGTTTAGCAATATATTTTTCTTAAACCTCATGTTTATACGGCTGTCCTCAAGTTTGAACAATGACAGCCAATTCGTATATAATAGAAGAATCCCCACTTCACAATAGTTATGGAGTTTGTCAGCAGTAAAACGCTCAAAAGGACGGAGAAAAGAGTAACTGATAAATGAGTGCATAGTAGATTACAATTTCAGTCAGAAACTGGGAGTAACTATGCAACCTAAGAAGGTTGCTTACTACAGATGCAATAATTGAAAACCCGCTTGTGAGACCCAGTTGATTCGCTACACCAATCAATATAATAGCTTCTTTCCGTGTAAAGTTTCTATGAGATTGTATACAGGTGTCTTTTCACCTGAAGAAGCTGGTTGCTGACATTAATGTTAGGACCAGAGTACATGATTAAATTTCGTACAACTTTTCCGCCTTCATTCGCATTTCGTCCTCTTTGATGAATTGATTTCAAGGTCATGGGCAGCCAAGCGTGTGGGCGTCTTGGATGAAGAGGTCTGTTCCATGCATCAGTTTGCTTTCGGTTCGGCTTCTGTCTTTTAGAAAAAAATGCCTGCCTTTTAGGGAATCGTTCCGCAACTTCGCTCTATTTTTTATAAAAGCGGAGATTCGGCCAACCCGGTATAAATGGATGAACACATGACTTCAGTCACTAGCTCATGTTATAGAGCAAATCCTGTTCTTTATATATTTAGAAAGGAGCAGAGAAGTGAACCAGAAATAATATTGAGGCACTCACTGATCGCGTTACGCAATACATTCGTCCCGTTTGTCTTGGGGCCAATCCCAGGCCCCTCCATGGCTAATATCTTATGAGCAGAAAGATATTACAGACAAAGGAAAGAGAGGTTGGAATGACAATTTCTGGCTTATTAGCTCTCATCAACCAGCCAGAGCCGGCCGTAGGTGCTGCAACTTCTGAAGCTTGAACCGGTGACCTGTCTGTTAAAAGTCCAACCTTCTGACTACTGAACCACGAGTTCCTTTTCCTTTCGGTTTTGATCAGGTTAGAATTCCTGATCATAATCGACAGAGCAAGGGTTTCATTCTTCAATGGCAGTGCTTTTGACATAAAAAAATCAATTATCAATTTATCCGTGTTTAAATCCTGTGTACTTCAGACCCTGGGTTGGATATAACTGGTTGATGATAACCAACCAGCCAAAATTAATTTTCTCAGTCCTTTTTGTCTTCATCTGTACCTCTTATTCTGCATAGTTGCCTATTGTTATGCAAGTGACCTCGGGGGCTCTGGAGTGATCCCAAGGCCCAACGGGATGAGTATCTATCGGAACCTGATTATGAACGTCCTCCTTCCCTATATACGCATATATATATGTATATAGCATATATATATATATATATATATATATATATATATATATATATATATATATATATGTTCGATAATGTGGAACCGACAAAGACAAGGGGAGACCGGAATGGCCATTTCTGGCTTATTAGCCGTCATCAGCCAGTCATACCCAATCCCAAGTGTGGAACACCTGGAACACACACTATCATATATATATATATATATATATATATATATATATATATATATATATATATATACGCATATATATATATATATACGCATATATATATATATCCTTAAAAATGTCAAATTCTTCGGGGAAAAACTTTATTGCTTAAATGCTTGAGACGGGTTCTCCAGTTCTTTGACAAACGTATGAGTAGTGTGCAAAACCAAGTAACTAATTTATGGTGTTTATTAATGGATGCCGTCTATTTCGTTTAGATAGCTGAATACAAAAAAATGAAGATCCATATATTCACGCACTATCTTCTTTTCTTTTGGTGTTAAATGTCTTCTCCCACGAAGAACTATTCCTGAAGGTAGGAATAATTTTAATTTAAACTTGATCAGAATGTTCATAATAGTTGATGCTGTTTGGGCCGAAATTGTTTAGTCACGTCAAACTGAACAAGCCTCATCTCGAAAGAATAGGCGTATGCGTTTTAAAATAAGATCTCCAGAGGTATAACTGCCGTAACCAATGATGAACGAGGTAAATTAATAAACACTCAATGTCCTTTAATTAAAAAAATCTCTCAGCAATTTTAAGCTAAACCAGTTCCTACTTACGGTCTTCAGCAGTATACGTTAAACTTCAAGAATTTTAGGCAACACTAAACCATTTGAGATGCTCTTACAATTTTTATAGGAATGGCTTTCTCTCATATGCATTTTACCTACTTTTTGTTCAAAAACGTGTGTTGTATTGCCATGTACATACGAGGATGTTTTTTTGACCATACACCTGCGAATAACGCAATAACCAACTGAGCTGTTATTGGATGACGTATTTGTTTTTTATTAGTACTCGAAGAGCACTCAAACGTCAGTTAGGAGTAGGCGTACTAGGAGAAAGCGTTTGTATTCCAGCTCTCTACCGGTGTTTAATGCGACAAGGATTTTGCCGTTCTGTCTTTCTTCTTAGAACCGATGTATTCGACAATTCCTTACTTACGATGTGCATTTATTCAAACTGGTATGTTGAAACCCTCCGTCCCGGTGTATCTACTTAAACAAAACAAACAGAGGCCAGGCTCTTGTGAATTTCCCAAAATTTTATTATCCTCGAACCGCAGTCTTTGCTGTCATCAACGAACAAGTTTACCACTGCACCTGGGTATCCAAACACAAGAAAACAAAACTGAAGAATACCCTTTCAGATCTAGTGAGCAGCTCTGGCCTCCTGGTGACCTTCCCTGACTATATAAATGCACTAAACCAAGTGGAATATGCAGAATGTGAAGGCAAATAGGGTTAATAAGTGTCGCAGATGTGGTGCACATCCTGAAACCAGATTTCGAAATTGAGCTTTCCGTTTTCTAGACAGCTGCTGTATCCATAGAGGCTTCAGAAATATGCCACATTATATAAACGCACTTGATGTGAGTTAATGCATCGCTTGAACGGTTAGTTCAAAATAGGGCCTGTATTTGTGACTATGGATATGCAATTATTTTTAAAATTGAACCAACCATTGCTTCATCCCGTTCGATTTTCACTGTTGACGGCTGGGTAATTGATGACTGATTCAAGCCGAAAAGCAGTCATCATCTCCGACTTTTGGCAGTACAAAGATACACTTGCCCTAGGGCTTGCAACTCGCCTATAGGACAACTCACTACACCAACAACTTTAACGCACTCTCGACGCCACAGGCATGACGCTGGCCGCCTCTCGTTGTCAGGTCGCAGTACGGTACACCAACAGCACTTGTCAAATCACTGGCGGCAGGAAATAGGCGGTGGCGGGGGCGGTAGTTGATGCGGGGGCGGTAGTTGATGCGAGCATCGGTGACGCCCTTTTCTACCCGCCTCCCCACCAGGTCACGTGCGCGGCCCCCGCATTTGCAACAGATGCACGATCCGCACTTCTCATCCATCGCGTCGCCATTCGACGTGGACCTGTGACCGCCGGGGAAAGAGACCACAATACCAACCAGCCGTGTTCTTGATGAAAATAAACGCAACAGCACTCATGCAATCAAGCCACCATCCCACTCCCCTTGCATCGGAGCGGCGGCGGCGGCAGTGGGAGTGTTCTCAGTCATGCAAGGCGTGAAAGAAACAGAGGACGCGCGTGTTGAATCCAGAAGTTAGCGTGTTCCTTTCTTGCCACCTCCCTCCCTCCCCTCTCTCCTTCCCACTCTCTCTCTCTCTCTCTCGTTTAGATTTGGAATAAGTATTGAAAAGAAGAGTTCGAAGGCAGGCGTGTGTGTGATTGTCATTTCGGTTACGTGCGCGCATATAGGACCGCTAGGATGCCAACAGGGTGTCTTGGCCAGATGTCTGCACGCGCGATAGAGGTTCGCATTTCTATGAGTGGATCATAATCGCAACAGTTAAGGTTATGACCGTTCTTGAACGATAGTTTACCCCTCAGGGTGCAGACCCTAGAGTAAGGATGAGTTGTATGGTTGCCTTAAGAGGACACGGGCATAGAAACTGACTGCAATACATATGGCTTTGGGCCAAATTCGGGGTTAAGGAATCAGGTGACGGCTAGGTTTAAAGTTGGGGTTAACGTTAGAGTTGGTGTTAGGGTCCGGATTATGGTTTTGTTCGTGTTCAATGTAGAATTGACGTTAAGGGTAGGGCTAGGTTTAAGATTTAGGTTACAGTTCAGTTTTATTTTAGGGTATGTGTTAGGGTTAGGACACAGGAATGTTTAAGCTCCCGCAAGGTCGCCTGAATTAAGTGGTTGGGGCGTTTCTATTTGCCTGCCTTGTTTAGGCGGCCATACAAGTCATCCTTACCGACCGTAGGCTCCCAGTCGTCTTAAAACTTCGGTTGAATGGCGAGTAATGTACACCACACCATTATGGCTTGTGATAATTTAATCGTTCATCGGTTCAGAGTGCGTTGCTGGTCAGCTTTAAAACCGGAAAACCTGCTTATTTAGCAATTAGCCTTCGTGGAGGGTCTTTTCGCCATTCGCAATTCGCCACTCGTGAACGCTCCGAGTAGCCCAAAGTGAGACCAAAACGGCCGCCTGGTCTACCCAGGCTGCCTGTGGTCCAGGTTCAATGTATGTCAGAAGGGCGCGTTTTAATTTTACTGGACCCGCTCTCCTCTTGAATGATATACAGACTGAATTAACTTCGGTCAAATTAGATGCGTGACCTCGCGTGGTTGTACGCAGCACTATCCATTCTGGTCACAGAGTCAAGCCAAGGAGTGCTAGTAGCATTAAGAAACAAATTGACCTTATTAAAGAGCTGAAGTAAACCCTTTTATCCTGGATAAAGGACGACGAACAAAAAGGTGTCTTACTGATAATCAGTCAGTAATCAAATGCGCCCCTGGTGATTAAAGTTCTGACCTTTCGGCACGTATTTGCATTACACAAATCACATACACTTACACACTGTGCGTGATCAACAGTACGTATCAAACATTTTCTGCCAATTTGCACTTGCTCTTCACTTTAACGTCAACTCTGAAGTTTAAACTTCTTTGACGGATTACCTTCAAGTGGTAACAGTTATTACTATTTTTTAAATTTGAGGCCCTACTGAGGAGCCGCTGACTGGACGAATCACTCGATCTTGCAAATATAGTAGAGCGATACTCGTCGCGGACAGTTCAAGCACCTGCAGAGGCATAAGGCCCACAACGAGAAGTTTCCAAAAATCAGGAGTCAGGGAAATGGAGCTAGTAAAAAAAATTTTTACTGTAGCAAGAAAACGTACTAACAGTTCTGGGGACATTGGTAGCCATTATTCATCCAAGTGAGTCATGTCACTACTGACAGACAACATTAAATAGCTCGTCTACGCGTGCCATACACGACCCCGGTCGAACAGCATGTACGCCTTGGAGTTCAAATGATTTGGAGTGGAATAGAAGTAACGCAATGAAGAAACAACTGTAGTCTTGTTGGTAGCCCCCAAGACGTACTTATCCCGTCAATAAGCAAACCTTCCAGACCACGAAGTTTAAGCGCTTCGTGATAGAATCTTGCTCGCCAGAGCCAAACTCCGGTCGTCCTGATACTGTTTTTTTCGTCGGAGCAGGGTCAATGCTAAATGCTGCACAATGCTGCTTTATTATAAACTACCTCCCACGCAAGTCACCGCCCACTTCGTGGAGCACGCGACGAACGTCGGCGCAGTCGACGGTTTCTCATCTAGGTCCTGCTAACCTGCTAAAATTTGTCAAAGCGAAAATATCGATCAGCTTAACTCGGTGTGGACGGGCCGAGCGGCAGAATCGCATATCGCGTTAGCATTTAACTGACACGTGAGGTTCGGCCGCTTCGCCGCATAAACTCGACCGCCGCGCACCGAATAAATGCTTTGAGCGTGTCCGAATGCCAAAACCGCTTAGAAAGCTTTAGGCCTCCATTTCAGTGAGCCATTCAAGACTTGATCCCGCAACGTTCTTCGAGGCTCATTGCGATCTGTGAACCTCAAAGGAGTGCCTGGGGAGAAGTCTTCTGGAAGATGCAACCGGACTCTTACAGAAAGGCATCCTCACCTACGTAGCCATCGTCGTCGATGCCGCCGCCACCGCCGCCACCGCCGCCACCGCCGCCAACATCTATGTCGTAGTTACACCCTCTGTGGACGGAACGTCGTTCGCCCACCGATTAGTCATGGATGCGTACACACGCGCGCTCTAAATAGGCGGGTGTGACTGTCATCGTCTGTCTGACGGGAACGAGTTTTGTGTCTGTCGACGGCGGTGGCGGTAGCTGCCTCGCAGCCTTGGTCTCTCTCTCTCTCCCTCAGGTGCTTTATGATCACCGTTAACAGGAAAAACAACAACCCAGGACGGGCGATGGAGCCACACGGACGGTGGGGAGAAGTGGGGGAAGGGGTGGAGGTGGTCGACGGAGGAGGGGGAGCGGGGCCGTCACAAACCCGTCTCGTGGACACAACATGCTCGCAGCACGCAAACGGTGCGAGGACTCGCGCGCCCGCCGTGTGGCGAGGAAAGTACTTTGATGCTGGCCGTGCACTGCTAGGCCTGGACGCACGCAAATAGGGCCGGGAACAGCGATGAAAACCTACGCACGCTGATTGCTGATAGGCGGGTACAGAGGCTGCACCGTCAAGTATGGCCCAATCAGAATTGGCGTTAAATGGGTTCAGAAGTGGAAATGTGCTCCAAGTATTGAGCAACTCGCGAGGCGAGGATAAACCATCGGGGAAAGGGTTAGGGAGTTTGGGAACGTATACTCTTAAACAGCAACAGTACACTTTAAGATATCCGGAGTGGTTTGGACTGAACGTAGAGGTTCCATTTGTCTAGCGGTAATTACTTTGAGCTTTCGTGTGTTGCCTATGTTACCAATACGATCTTCACTGATAAGTTATGACATCAGGAGCACCGCCACACCCTGCTTACTTTCGGTAACTGAAAATATTTCCATGTCATAACTGTAACCCAAAACTTATCGGTAACTCCAATTTTAATCCTGACCCTAATTTTCCTACAATTTAGCGCAAAGCCCCCGTAGTAAGGTCGGCTCCCCCTACTGCAAGAGCCCCTAACCATTTTTTGAGCCGTAGTGACCGGATGACCGGTAGAAGGCCGATTTGCGCGTTCAAGGGGTCTACTGCCCCAGCTGACTACAAATACGCCTGCCATTTTTCACAGACCCCTGTGATCAATCGTCTAGTCTTTGTATCACACTCAACCCTTCCACACAAGCGAGGAGTGGATCTAAGGAAGCCTTTGTGAAGAAGGCTCGGTAACCGAAACAGGAAAGCTACCTGGTTTCATCATCGAAGAGAAAAACGGATAAGGTTAGCGGACAAATAGGGGAAGCAGAAGCAATCGAATGGAGTCACTAATGGACATTTTGGCCGTCGTTTCCGCCGCTTTCACCGATCTCCGAATTTCAGATGCTACCTTGAACCCGGCCCTTTGTTTGACTCTACAATATGCTTCATTTCAACGATGAAGAGAGAAGCTTTCTCCTATGTCCTGATTTGATTCCTGCATAGGTGCCTCAAAAATACCGTGTGACCGGGATGTGCTTTACACGACCTCCTGCTTTCGATAAACGCAGACCTGACGAGGGAGAGACCTTCAAGAGTATCGCTCGAGCCATCGCAAGCGTTGTCAGAGCACACACAAAGTGAAACCACGTTTTCTGAGTCTACAGGGACGGAACAACTGTTTCAGCACAGGTCATTGAAATGAGCCCGACGGAACCTGGCTCAGCACCGGAACACCAATCCTGCAAGTTACCTCGTCTAACGTCATCCGAAAGGGACAAAGTGGTACACAGCCTGTTTTGATGTGGGCTGTTGGAGGAATAAATGCAGGTTATGCGACATAAGGTGATGTCAAACGTGTCAGCGTGATTGCAGACGGGAACATAGTCACCAAAGAGATGAAAGTAAAGCACACGATGGTAAACCTTAGTAGACAACGAGTGTAATTGCTCCTCATGGCTCACAGGTCACCGGAGTACTCCCCATGGCTGAAAGCGATGCGCTAAGGGTGCTAAAGGATGATGAAGGACCTGTCAAGGTGCTCGAAACAAAGTGGCGTTCCACCGTCGTATTGGACAGCACGGAGTACTTTCAGAAGGTCAAGATTTTACTGGGAGACTACCACCTTTATTTTTCGTGCAACTCAAACCTCCAATAAAAATGCAGCGTTGTAGTTGAAAAAACCGCCAGATGTGATACCGTAAATGCACTGACGCATGGAGGGAGATCAAAAAAGGCATTTACCCGATTCTATGCATTACTGAGATGCATAATGTGTGCGCTCCCCCTCTTAAATTCACTCAGATGGACGAATTCATAAAAGGACTGTTCGTGGTCCCTAATTTCTGGCTGCTGCTTCAGACCGGCGGGATGTTGCAGTATGCAGTTGCTATGACCTGCGTGCCTGTCAGGATTATCAGTTCCAACTAGAGCAATCCAGTACCCCTATCCGTCTTTGTCTCTGAAGATGGTTTCCAGTGAGTATCCGAAAAGTCAGGCCAATAAATCTCTCCTTCCAGCGATTGTGTCTTCTTCTGCTTCTTCAGACAATACAGTCAGATGGTCAACATAATTCTTGGCCTAACATAAAAGGCGCGAGTCTCCGGCTCAACGAGGTCATGGAAACGTTTTGACTTAAAATCTTCCTTTATTCATCTTCCCTATTAAATTACTCCTGACGAAGCGGAGCATCGCTCCGGATAAGCCGAAAGCACTCAACTCCTGAATTTCTGTCTCAAGACGCATTTAACGTTCACTGGGACAATCTACGCGCAAGTAAAAAGCACTCCAATGGGTTCACCGATTGGTATACTGAGGGGCAGGTGATCCTGAATCGGTTGGACTCAATCCAAACCGAAACTATAGAAGATGCCTTCTTTATCATTCAACGGAATCAGGTGCTGACATCCTAAGACCATTTTAACCGCACCTTCCCGGACAGGGGAAACCAAAAACCATCACGCCTTTCTTGGTGTCGTACTCTGCCTCAGGAATTATGGGGATAAAAAAACCAAAGCCTTGAGGAGGGGGATAGATAAGAAACATGTGCCGGGATTCAGCAACAGCGCCATCGAACCAACAGCAAACACAGTTTTGTAAGGACAGTTTACCGGAATGTTTAGGCACACTGCAGTAGAAAAGAAAAAAATGTGCCCTCTTGCAATCCCTTTGGCGCGTACTCAGAGCGGATGGCTACTCGCGCAAATTCGTCAGCCAGTGAAGGCGTAAACGAGACGAGAGACCAAATGGAACCCCACTTGAAATGTTGGGCAGTGCTTCCGTACGTCAAGAGCATCTTGGATGCCGTCAGCCAGCATCTCACTCCGCTCAGAGTCGGGGTTGAACACAAAGGGTGGGCAACCATCAAGCGCTAGCTCATGAGGCCAAAAGAACCACTGTCGTCACAAGCACTTTCCAAAGTCATTCACCGGATATGGTACAGTTGCAGGCAACATAAGCTCGTCGGAGAAATATGAAGTTTGCTAAGAACATGGATCAGTAATGAGAAGAAATGCTGCCAGCTCTCAAGGTCCGATTCATCCGACATATATGCAAGTTCGAAAAATGCTCAATTCATTCCGATATGTGGCAACCGCATAAGCCACTAACCGGTTGAGTTATGGTTCCACAATCCATAGTTCATCAAGCAGCATAAGTACCTTCTGTTTTTCTCACCACAGCTATGAATTTACGTGAACATAGCTAGTAGTGAAGTAGAGAGTGAGCAGAGGAATATGGCTTCAAGTGTCATTATTGACGAACCGAATTTCCGGGTGATTATCCTGGAAGTCATCAGCAAGCATTGGGAATCCAGTTATTTTTGCTAAATAAATGTTTCTCATCTAAGAAGAAATAAACCCCGAAAACTATGTTTGCAAAAAGTATTCAAAACGGATCTCTTATGGAGACACAAACTCACAATAGTGCCCTGCAGCGGCAGGGAATCGGCAAAACACGCGGCTTGGCTTTTACCTAGTACCCGTGCTGTTAATACGGTACGCCATGTAACGTATACTTACCAATCGCATGAAACAACAAAAAATTCTGAATTTATCTACGTCTCCTATTAGGAAGAATTAAATAAGGTTGTAATGTCAATCAACATGCGGCGTAATCTGATTTTACTTTAGATCTGCCAGGATACCAGCTTTTGAACGCACTCCTTTTCGGCTGCCTCTGATAACCATATTCAGGATAAGTGTTGACGTGATAAGTATGCACTTTTCTATTGATTTTCGATATCCTTATAAATTCAAATCTAGTGTATAGAAAATATGCACAAAATTACACCTTCAATTACTAATTCGATAACAAATAATTTCTTCTTCAAAAGTTAGGCTCAACGAAAGAACACCTCTTGGTTTTAAAAAAAGTATTATTTAAGAGATTTTTAAAGACCGAAAAATGTCAGTTCAATTACTAGCGTAGCTGCTCATCATCACCGTAATCAACATCATGATGTGTCCAAAGTCGCAAAGGTTATGAATGGTAACTGCTATCTTCTTAATGGCATTGAGGAATTTAGGCTTTACCTTAGAGTGAAGGCATAGAGTACATCGATCTGAAAATTATTTGGTAAATGGAAAGCCCTTTTATAACTGAAAGATACACGTCCTTTGAATAACTAATTTGACAAACATGTGATATGCTACCAAATAAGTACAGAGAAGAATAGTTTTATACGCGTATTCTACAAAACATATCTGAATTTACAAGGAATATGAATATCATATAAAATATAAAAAATACCCAAGAAGTCTTTCTTCCCGGGTGTAAATTTGCAGGTTGCTGAAAGGAAGTGCATTAAAAAGCTAAAATCTAAACGTATCTGAAATGGAATAGAATTCTGCCACACGATAATCAGAAAGAGAGCCCCACAAAGGTAATTCTTCCTAACTTAAAAAGCATTTGCGAATACCGCTTAACATTTCATAAAGTAAGTCAATATATATATACATATATATATATATATATATATATATATATATATATATATATATATATATGATAGTGCGCTGCTCACCAATCTGCTTAAGGAAAATGTTTGTTCCGTTGTGCCCTGAAGCTCAGACTAGAGCCCTCGCAGTCGATCGCATAGCGACATATAGCATAAGTTGATAAAGTGTAGCCCACAAAGACAAGAGAGATCGGAATGGCCATTTCTGGCTTATTAGCCGTCATCAGCCAGACATACCCAATACCAAGTGTGGCACACCTGGGATTTGAACCCGAAAACTTCGGTAATTGAGTCGAACGCTCTACCATTGAGCCACGGGCTCGTTGTTTTCGTCGGTTGCGAACGGGAATATGATGATTGTGTGCGGCTCTCCAAATTGGTTAAGGAACATGTATGTTCTGTTGTGGCATGGAGCTCAGACTAGAGCCCTCACAGGCGGTCGCATAACGACATGTAGCATATGTTAATAAAGTGTAACAGACAAAGACAAGGGAGACCGGAATGGCCATTTCTGGCTTACTGACAAAACAACGAGCCCGTGGCTCAATGGTAGAGCGTTCGACTCAATTACCAAATGTCACGGGTTTGAATCCCAGGTGTGCCACACTTGGGATTGGGTATGACTGGCTGATGACGGCTAATAAGCCAGAAATGGCAATTCCGGTTTCCCTTGTCTTTTTTGGTTACACTTTATCAACATATGCTACATGTCGCTATGCGACCGCCTGCGAGGGCTCTAGTCTGAGCTCAAGGGCACAACGGATCATACATGTTCCTTAAGCAGATCGGTGAGCAAGACACTATCATTAAATTCCCAATTGCAACCAAAAAACAACGAGCCCGTGGCTCAATGGTAATGCGTTCGACTCAATTATTAAAAGTTGCGGGTTCGAATCCCAGGTGTGCCACACATGGTCTTGGGTATTACTGGCTGATGATGGATAATAAACCAGAAATGGCCATTCCGGTCTCCCTTGTCTTTGTCGGTTACACTTAATCAACATATGCTACATGTCGCCATGTGACCGCCTGCGAGGGCTCTAGTCTGAGCTCCAGGGCACAACGGAACATACATTTACCTTAAGCAGATTGGTAAGCAACACACTATCATCATATTCCCGATCGCAACCGACAAAACAACGAGCCCGTGGCTCAATGGTAGAGCGTTCGGCTCAATTACCAAAGGTTGCGGGTTCAAATCCCAGGTGTGCCACACATGGATTGGGTATGACTGGCTGATGACAGATAATAAGCCAGAAATGGCCATTTCGGTCTCCCTTGTCTTTGTCGGTTACATTTTGTTAACATATGCTACATGTCTCTATGCGACTGACTGCGAGAGGTCTAGTCTGAGCTCCAGTGCACAACGGAACATACATTTTCCTTAATAAGATCGGTGAGCAACACAATTTCATCATATTCCCGATTGCAACCGACAAAACAACGAGCCCGTGACTCAATGGTAGAGCGTTCGACTCAATTGCCAAAGGTCGCTGGTTCGAATTGCATGTAGTCCACACATATGATTGGGTATGACTGGCTGATGACGGCTAATAAGTCAGAAATGACCTTTCCGGTCTCCTTTATCTTTGTCGGTTCCACCTTATCAAGATATGCTACATGTCGCTTTGTGACTGCCTGCGAGGGCTCTAGTCTGAGCTCCAGGGCACAACGGAACATACATTTTCCTTAAGTAGATCGGTGAGCAACACACTATCATCATATTCCCGATCGCAACCGACAAAACAACGAGCCCCTGGCTCAATGGTAGAGCGTACGACTTAATTACCAAAGGTTGCGGGTTCGAATCCCTGGTGTGCCACACATGGGATTGAATATGACTGGCTGATGACGGATAATAAGCCAGAAATGGCCTTTCCGGTCTCCCTTGTCTTTGTCGGTTACATTTTATTAACATATGCTACATGTCGTTATGCGACCGCCTGCGAGGGCTCTAGTCTGAGCTCAAGCGCACAACGGAATATACATTTTCCTTAAGCAGATCAGTGAGCAACACACTATCATCATATTCCCGATCGCAACCGACAAAACAACGAGCCCGTGACTTAATGGTAGAGCGTTCGACTCATTTGCTAAAGGTCGCTGGTTCAAATCCCAGATGGTCCACATTTGGGATTGGGTATGACTGGCTAATGACGGCTAATAAGTCAGAAATGGCCATTCCGGTCTCCGTTGTCTTTTTCGATACCACCTTATCAATATATATATATATATATATGTAGCTGCTCTGCGGTTGCTGGTGAGACCCTAGAATGTGCCCCAATGTACAGCGGGTCGAGTAGGTCCCGCAACCGATCGGTGAGCACTCATCTACCATTGCTTTTATGACCGATCAAAACCAATAAGACAATGAGCTCATGGCCCGGTGAGTTAGAGCGTTAGACATTTAACCAACTGGTTACGAGATCGAGCCTCAGGCGCCACAACACCTGCTGTTGGGTATAGCTGGCTGATGACAGCTAGTAAGCCAGAAATGGTTATTTTTGTTTCCCTTGTCTTAATCGACAATGTAATTCTGCGTATATCCGTAGCCACTACGGCTGCTGACGGGGCTCTAGAGTGAACCCCAATGCTAGATCCAGTGGAGTGTCTTCTTTAACGCGATCGGTGACCACCCCACTACCACCATATTTATTTTTGCTATTAGTTGCCTGTGGTTACTTTGTAAATATTGTGTGGTTATTTGTCTTTATGTGACGAATGTTGGACCGAATGTTAATATCAACTGCCAGGATAAGCCTTCACATCTCAATTCCGACTGATTATCTCCATATTGCCGACTTATATCTTAAAAAAGAGTAATAATATGAAAATGTGTATTTCTTCCACCTTGATATGTAAACTCGGTAGGTCAAGGTTATGACCACCTTCCGAACGACTGGTGACCTTGCGCCAACGTCCAAAGCGTCTAGGGTTAGGGTAAAGTGTGGGGCTTAGGGCAAGAGATATGAGGGTTAGCTTAGGCTTAGAATGAGGCAACGGAGGATTAGGATTATGTTTGTGGTAAGGGTAGATTTTAAAATTAGGTGGCAAGACTAAGTACGTTTCCTGAAATTTTTCGCAATGCCCAATCGTAAACTCTAGCAAGGAGATTTACTCGCATTCCTTACCACTGTTGGCATGGAGTTGCCTACATTGCACAATAACAGATAACCGAATTTAATAGTCAGCAAAAATATAAGAGCGAAATTTCTCCATCTGATTTAAAAACCCAGAGGTAAGATCATCATTAATGCTTGAGGTCGAAATTAGAAGCTGGTAAGAGTTACACAAGTATAACCGAGCACCAACAAGTTTAATGCTCTTACAAAACAGGGCTTTTACTGCGTTATAATGATGCCGAATCGATATTGATTTGAAAGAATGAAAGCCAATCTTTTGGTACAATGTTTGCCAAACAATTTTCGTTGGTGAGTGTGGATGGCGCAGTCTACCGGTTCGGGTTCTGACCGAATGTATAGTCCTCGGTGAGAAGCGATCAGAGGGAGGAAATCAGAGAAAAAGTGCAGTAACTCAAACGGACCTGACCAAGATAATTTAGTCGATGGGAGTCATGTTTGGTGGGGATCCACGCCATTACACTTTCCTGCGGTTCCCATAGCTCCGCGTATCCCGTAGGAGGTCGTACAGACATGACGAAACCTCCCTTGCTTTAGATTATATAAGCAACACGATTCGTTCTTGTATTATTGTGCTAACTTGACACTATGAACCCTTATTTTACAATAGTATAAATTTCATCTACCCTATCTCCCTATTCTTACAAAGATTATATATAAACTTATCTGCTGTCATACTTAAAACTCCGTTCATTATTTTAAAAGTCATGGAAAGATCCGAAGGACTTTACTTAATAGTGGGTTTGTTACCCTCAACGTCACTGGCCACAAAATACCAGCAAGTGTATGCGTCATATCTCACATCCGCACAGAAGGCTCATCTTGAAGGAGATACCGAATTCAGTGAAAACAGAAGCAGGCCACACACCTCTGTTTATTGTAATGAACCATTTTGCATTCGAAAGGCCCACTTAGCAGAATTGTGGACCATAGGTAGAAGAGGCCTCTCCTCTAGCCACTTAGCCCTACCATCTGCAGGGATCTAGTTAATATCTCAGACTGTGTGACCCCTAACAATCATAATTATTTTTCAAAAAATATTTATCGAGGACCACTTCGGCTGCACTCGAACTTATTGGGGATGCAGAAAATTGTTGTTCATTAAAGCATTCAAAGGTCGGTACTGCAAGGAGCACAATGTATAGTAGCACCTCAGTGGTCTGTTGACGACTGTCGAGGAATTCTGTATGGTAGTTCGACCGTCGCAAACGAATATGTCCACTATGTACCCCGCAGATCTGACGAGCGCAGGACTGTGAATCGCGCGTTAATAAGTTTATAGTGAGGATAGGCTTGCACGGCATCTCCTGCACCATCTCCTTCTTGCCCCACCTATGCTCAGAGTCACGATAGATAGAGGTGTGATCTGATGCAATAGCTGAAAAAGCCTGACGGCCGAATACGCATGGTACACATGCCTGGTTTGCGTACAATTGACCAGAAATTTTCATTGATAAACGCTTATCGATCGTAAACGGAACTCACTTGTCCTGTTTTGCATCGGGGCTCTTTCTCGAACCCCGCCAGCAGCCGCATGGTGACTAGTAGTATCAGAGGCAGATTAAAAATACCGGCAAGACCACCAGCCCGTGCTTCAATGGTTAGAAAGTTGGACATCTGATCAGCAGGTCCTGGGTTCAAGCCTCGGGTGGGGCAGCACCACCTGGGGTCAGTTACGACTGGCTGATGACGGCTAATGAGCCAGAAATGGCCATGTCAGTCGCCCTTGTCTTTATCGGTAATGATAATCCGACCAAAATTTCGCAAAAAAACAAGAACTGGTCGGTTTGGCCCCCATCTGAGTGTGAGTCCCATAGATACCGCCTGAAGAAGGAAACACTGCAGCCTCACTCAACGCCCTGAGAGTATGGCTGATTTACTCCGTGGGTTGACAGCCTTCCGGGCCAGTACTTCCAGCGAAGGATCCTAGCTTAATGGTGCATCCAATTGTTTACAGTGTCAAAAATGCTTCGAAGTGCCATGCGATAGTCCCCAGAAGGAACCTTACACTCTCCTCCTCCTCCTTTTCCCACGATCACATCTGCTGCCCGATCCGATTAAGGCTGGATTTTGCTCCAAGCAGCAGCAAGAGCCTGCCACAGGCATGTCACCACACCACCACCATGCTCTACTCTGACCAGTGTTGAAAGAACACTGTCGAGGAACTTATTATACAGAGCAAAGACCTTTCGTTGGCACAACATTCCGTGGCCGGATTGATCTAAATGAACCGAGATTGGCAGAGCCAGAAACATGAACAAATTCCATAAAAGTGAGAAGAGGAACAGCTGATGGCAGTGATGGTTTTTTGAGGCTTCGATGAAGCGAGAACCTCTGAGTTCCAGGCAACATATCCATCGAACCTAATAACTGAAAACGACTTCAGTGGCGTAATTTATACCACTCATACATTACAGCCTCGTAAAATCATGCGAAGGAGGAAACCAGAAAAAGATTATGCCCAAAAGCATAAATGTAGTCTACAGGATGAAAAATTCAACTGAATGATGACCACAGTGCTTTGGTAGAAGGTAGGTGTCCAGACATGTCCATCAGAACGTTAGAAGTTCATGGTGTAAAAAAGAAGATGGAATCAAATGCCAACTCTGACCAAATTTACAATCATAAGAAAGGTAACTGCTACGTAAACAAACCCTCAAAACTTTGATATGTCTGGTTTGTACGCCTTTAGATTGGGATTCCAACATTTGACGTTAGAACCAGTAACCCAGGCTTGAGTGGCGCCTGAAAGTGGATTGTGTCCCATGTGCCATGATGTACGTGGTATAGGCAACACGGTCTATTAACCCGGCTCGCACGGTGTCTGGGGCCTGGGAATTAGAATAGAGAGTTAGGTCTTCGAATCAGTGCATTGTCATCACTATAAAAAGTCTGACGCGCTTGAAGCTACCACTGTGCCCTTAAAGCTCTAGCTTGGAGGGCTGCCAACTGACGGGATAACTCTGTCGTCGTAATCAGCCCAGTTTGTGTTTGTGTGGAATGGTCGACTGAGAGTCACGTTGCAATGGCTCTTTCTAAACTTGGTCTTTATGGTACTCCCACTCCGTGGGAAGCGATTCAGGTGTGGCGGCATGCTTAGGCACGGCTCCGACTGCCACAACCACCTGCACCCTCTTCCGCCTCATGTCTTTCTTGACTTGATTATGACACCGAGCCCAGGTGGAGAAGGGTGAGAGAGTGTGGTAGATGCAGCGCAAGTCTACTCTTATTATCGTATAATTCATAAGCAAATAAATATGCTTGCTTTCAGCCTGCTCTGTGCGTCTCTTTAGCTTTGTCAGGCAATACGTTGCCAGCAATGATGACGAAGAAACGAGGATGGTCAGTTCTGGTTAACCGGTCAACGTCACTTAGTGAAATTCCAACTACACATGCAGACGTACGCGAGGTTTGAACCCAGAGCAGCTGCCCATAAAGCAAGGCACTCCCAACTGTGTCGCTGACTGCAATCCTGACAGGTTGTTACTAGTAACAATGTGCCTCCACTCGCATGAACAGCTGAGGCTGTTAGGAGAGATCAGTGTACACCCCTCCTGTGTGACCGAAGTAGTCAGTAGTCGAACGGTCACAGCTCACGAAGACCACCGCTGTGCCGGGGAGCGCGCAGTGTTGACATCAACCCTTTCTTCTTCTCCCACATTTACCACGAAGAAGATGGGACTGAGAGCGGAGGTCGACAATGAAAAAAGAGTGAGGCATAAGCTCACCATGTAAAATGCTCATCATTGGGATTTGTAGTAGACTCTGTGCATTTAGCATTGGCTGATGTCGGCAGGAGAGCAGAGAGGTATTCCAACAGTTTTCAGTGGGCTAGAAGGCAGCTTTTCAGAAGTAGATGATACTATAAGACCTCTGAATGCCAACTGGCAATGCCTTAGCGAACGTAATCTATTATACAACAAAAATGTTCGTTAAGACAAGCTTTATTGGGCAATGTGCCAACATTGTCTTATGCAATTGACAGCCCGCACTCCCCATAATCTCAGTGAACGTTCGTTTGTTTTTTTGTGGCTGTCAGGACGATCACTAGAGAAGAACGCAGGTTGGAGACTCCTTGTGTGTCTTCGCTAGGCGGCAATCTAGGCAAGTTCTAGTACCCGGGTTCAACACCGATGTGGAAATCTCCATTTACCTAGGCAGCAGGTAGGCACAGCTTAATGCCAGTCACAGGAAAGTTTACACAGTTTTGATCTCATCTGCCAGAAAGCAAGCCCGATTTTTCAATTCTGAATCAGGTCCCAACCTCACCTTCACCAGCATTTGGGTCGGAGTGTCGTCACCTTAGGATAGAAGTGGCACAAAATATTATAATTTCAATTTTGATTTTAATATCCCTGGGCATTTTTAGGTTTCGTAAATTAATTAATTAATGACGTAATCAATTTTTAGGGTGTTGATCTTCTAACCAACACGACGTGAGTTCGAACCTCAGGGATTGCACCGTCTGGCGTTGGGAATGGCTAGCTGGTGACAATTGATAAGCCAGAAATGGTCATTCCTGTCTTCTTTGTCTTTGTCGGTAATGTTAGTCTGTTTATAATATATATCAAATAAATGTTCCACAATCAATTTTATTATTGGAATATTGCTCGCTTTTAGCCATAACAAACATTCCGCCAGAGAACACATACAAAATGGAATACATAGAGAGCCCATGAAGGTACTAACAAGTCAGACGCAGACAGCAATTTCACGTTCATTGACGATCGACGTTAGACCACAGGGATCTCTTGTACATTATGAAATATATATATATATATATATGCAATACTTATAAATTGCTTACTGAAAGACTATCCGACGATATGGAATATTGTCGATGACAACCAAGAAGATCACCGGTTCGTGGCTCGTGAGTAGATTACTGAACTTAAAACGCCCCCAATAACCAAAGAATTTGAGGTTAAATTCCAGCTTATCCAAACCTGGAGGTAGATAGAATTGGCTGACGATGAAAAATAAACCAGAAATGACCAGGTTATTCGCCCTCCTTTTTTCGATATTTATTCGATCATCAGTACTTATTTCTATGCGTTAAACTGTGAGGACGCTTTATTGAGACTCAAAGACGCAACCTCATTGCCTGACACGTATCCTTAGCCGTAAACGTTCTTTTAACGGCATATTTATATACATATATAGCGAATTTTCTACCACAAACACAGCATGGTACTAGCTAAAAATCCATTTATGTGTTTCGTTGCCATTTTCGGCTTAAAATGCTACACCCACAAAGCGTTCGGTTCATCCGTGTTTAGCTCCGGTATTCTCATCAATTTTCAGGTATGCAAGATTCCCAAATTATGAAAATTGATCCTTCTACTTTGAACAGAATTGAAGTAAGCTGAGTCGTAGCCTTCTTATCTGTGTCGATTGGATGAAGAAAATTTGCAAAGCCATTGTCCTGAATTTTAGCCCAAATACGTGCTGGGATTATGGTATCTTTTGTTTTAATGTTTCTGCTAATTTTCCTAGTCCTTCTATTTTTTTTTTCAGGAGATTGAAGCAGGCACATTTCGTAAGCAAGTATTGATTTGCATCAGCTTTGAATTAAATCTGCTTCACGAATAAGGTTATTTCACGAAGTATGCACATATCGCAAGTGGACCTGGAAACATTTTGCCAATATGTCGCTGGGTTTTGATTTTCAGTCATTATTTGTTTTACGAATATATCAAGTGCCCTTAAAGGCCGTGGCACAATTTGACTCAGTAATTTTATTACTGAAACAATTACTGACTTTATTTTGATAATGTATCAAATAACAATAATTAACTGCTGGTACCCTGCAATGGCTCAGATATCAGCCGAAACAGTTTTGTGACGTTTTTTTCCCTTTTTGCCTTTGATAAGTTTTCGAGAACACGAAGTTTTTACCCAAACACTTAACTGAACAAGTCCATTTTGGCCGAGTTTGGTGATTCAAAAGCCGAAATGGAGATGGAATCAAATTTTCCCTTGCCAGAACATTTTAAGCTGATTAGTACGAAAGCGTCTGCTTTGCCGTTCTCAGCCTCAAGGAACTCACTCGGGGAAATAATAGGCAGTTTCTGGCTAATAGGACACATTGGAACTGCTGAACAAGATGCATGGTTAGGAACTAGCCTCTTCGCGTTCATTAAAGAGATTAAAATATGTGCTTAGACACGAGACAAATATGTGGCAACGAAGGCTGCTTTTGATGTTTCACGGAAGCTGCCTATGCTGATGAATGGCTACCTAGGCTCTTTTACCGAAATCATAAAGAAAACTTTCCATAACCTCTAAATAGGTGAAGCACTCTATCATTTACGATTTATCTGGCAAATTCTATGCTAATTGACATCAACGTGTTCTCAAAGCAAAGTCTGTTGGAACTGACGGAATAAATTGACGAGATGGGAGATGCCATTTTGCGTGAAATAGTACCAATTAAATTTGCTGTGTTCCCATGAAACAGGTTCTAAACGCCAGTTCCCATGCGCTTGATGATAAATTGCCATGCTGGAATTTTGCAATTTCCCGCACAACGTTTCGCCATCCCATTAGCGCATTGGAGGGGCAGACGCTCGAACAAGATCCAAATGTGCTATTTAAACCTCTACCGGCTTATTTGTATGCCACCGTAAATAGCCCGTTGACTTCACGCGTAAATAAACCTTATCGCAGGCCAAGACACCTCAGCAATGGGGCCTACTTTTAAGAACGTATCCAAAAAATATTCGGAAGGCCTGTGTATCTGGCACGTTACAAATAAGAAACGCTTGAAATTGTTTGCCTGCTCTTTGCCATTTTTAAAGAAAATTGCGAAAAAAGCACGTTTTCCTGTGACCACTTTTGGATTTATCCTTTGGTCTCCTTTGACAAACGTACTTTCTTGGCAGATGACGAGAGACGGGCCACGCATGGGTTCAGAGGCACCCTAGAACGTCCAACGTACAGATTTAGCATCTGGTGCCCCACGCTTGATTCCTCGTATTGGTCTCCGTGTGGATTTGTAAGTAGGGAATGAGCGACTGTTTTGATTAAATGAAAGTGCACACACAAGAGGGTCCTCAATAGGTAGACACAGCCTGGCATGTTTGAAGCCAGATAATCTATAACTGCATACTGAAGGATAGTTCGGAAGTTACACGGGAGAAAACTTTGCTGCGATAAGGTATCATTCCTTAATTGCCTTACGACAAACATTGGCTGTCACCTGCCTTCATGAAGGCGATCTTATATAAGACCCAAATTGGTAAAATTTTAGCTCAAACTGGGGTGTCGACTGAACTGAAAACATGAATTCCAGCAAAGGAAGGGTATGGAAGTCTCCTCTCGTGTAACAGCGAGGGATTTTCGCTAAACGTAAATATTATGCGTTCTTCTTTTCAAAATATCATCATTTCAGATTAAACCCTAGCCGTTGTGTGAATACCGATGAGGGCCAGCTAAATTGGATCTTCCTTAGGTCAAAGGCCATTTACGGTTGTTTGTGGTCTCAATCGGGATATAATTAACAGACAGAAAAAATATTGACCCGCTGACTGCCGAACTTTTGCCATTCAATCACCCAAAATGACGGATGAAGCGCAGCGATGCTACTGCAAAATGGAACTAATGCATAACCATTTTTGACCGTCTGTATTTCCCGCACGATATCACGACGTACGTTATCAGTTCATCCATCCAACCAAGAAGCAAACAGTTGAGCAGAGTACTGAATCGCCTTCTGCCGATTTACTGCCTTAACGCAGTCATTAGTTTTTGTTGCATTCGAAAAAATGTTTTGCAAAACTGATAATGCCATGGCTAGGAAGCGTATAAAAAGGCTTTAAATAACTTTTCTGCAAAATTTGGCCCTTTTAAAATGTCAGAAACACCGGATAGGGATGTAAAACAAAATTGCATTTTTTCAAACTATTTGCGAATTTTCGTGTATCTGACTAGCAGCAGTTAGTAATCCTTATTTTTAAACGGTGAATCCGTTCTCATCGGCTAGACGTAGTCTATATTGACAGCTTGTCCGTATTTAGGGGTAATGTAATTGATGTTTGAGGACTGAAAAAATGGGAACAAATGGAATTATAGCGTAATTGAATTTTTTCTGATACTAGTAGTAAATTCGATCTACCTGCGCAATTTTATTAGGAGCTTAGCTGAAAGCTATGCAGTGGGTGAAAATAGATCATTTTCCAGATTTTACTACAAGATGTACGCACAAATTCAATTACAGCTCCACTCCCAATCCATCAACGATCAAGTAATTGAATCATGCACTTGAGTAGAAAATCATTCTAATATACGGTAAATAGAGTCAGCAGAAAATAGGATTTCGACTGCGTAATTGGTTTACCGTAAGCAATATGAAAAAGCTATATTTTGCGTTAGTTGTGTGTAAAGAATTCTGGATAAATTATCTGTCTCTGGTTTCTTTTCAAAAGACGCAAATGTTGTTTAATATTTCTGGTGAAGCCTTTCTCGGGATATTTAAAGTAAAGTTCTCTACGAGTGATAGGGGTTCCTGAGTTTTGTGCGTCGTTCACAGAAAGTTAAATGAAAGTTGTCTATTTAGGATGCCTATCTTTCCAATGTGTGTGGAAATTTCGATTTTATCTCCATCTTTGTCCGAATACCAGTATACCTCAGTATAGTGCCTAGGTATTTGAAATATGCTGGCAATATCTTTATTTTTTAGTTGTAGTTAAATGCTCACTCTCGTGCCATCTTTACCCACTATCTCCATTTGCCACATTTGAAGATATTTTGCGACAGACCATATTTTTATGTACTTTCAAAATCAATGGAAAGCTGCGTTCACATACCAACTCAACAAAAGTGGAATTTAGCAGGTAACCGTTTTTTTCTGAGAACCTGTCTAGGGTCAACTGAGTAATCCCAGTCCCAAGTGAACTCAAGTACAAAAGCTCGCAGTCGATTTTATCATGCTGTAAGAGCAAGTACTGTGAAAGTCTTCATGCCCAGACTGTTTATAAAAAGTGACAATGCGTACATTAAATGGAAGGATGCTTTTCATCACAATTAAAAACAAATTTTGGTTAGCTACTCACCCAACTCGCTCTGCCTATCTGCTCTTTAACTCGATAAATTTATCCTTGATAATATGTCAGAAAGTCACGTATATAAGAATCCCACCCCTATTTTGGAGACCCTATAGTTGGAGTAAATTTTGGGGTAAATATTACAGTTGTGGCTCGATAAAATGTACTATTTCTTGAATTAAACTTCAAGACTACTGGTTTTAGCGTAGGGGTTCCTATTTCCTTTTCTTACCAATTTATCTAGTGTCGACTGCCGATGTTAGTCATTTTCACCCGGTAACTAAATCACTTCATTTAGATTTCATTTCTTACACCTGGTCGAGCTCCGCTTTCACCCAAACGAGCTAGATTCATAGTTTGCCTAAAATCATGGCAGTTTTTCTTGATTGCACTCTTCTGACCCTCTATTTTACCTTTTTCCCACAGCTATAGCATAGTGTATTAGAAGACAGTCAAGGACTAGAATGCTCCGTCATTTTGGGTGTGATTTTGTGAAATAACTTTAAAGAGTCTTCTAACCCCATCCCTAGAGAATTAATTGTTTTCGATTATGCTTTAGGAGCAGCCTTGTAGGGGTAAGTAAATCATGGAGCAAGGCCGAAAGCGTCTTTACGTGCATATGAACCATATACATGAGTCGCACAACAAAAAATGTTAATCATGCTCGTAGACATAAATTTTGGATATTCATAATTTTGACATCATGACGGTTAGTTTATTTACATGCCTTTCAACTGTAATTTTTGCTGGAGGTCCCAGTTTAAAACTACAAATTTCCGAATATTTGCCCAACTAACTTGATCTGAATTTATTCTGTTCTGCTGAATCATCTCAAAAATTTCAAGTATTTAAATTAGCGCTTGACGTGAGGATGCTAATGGTTCAAAGTTGCCTGGAGTGATACACCCTTGTGTGGTAGCCTCGAGTGATCTAGACCAAAATGTATTAAATTTCCTTTCCTGCCTTCGATTTGGGGTTTTTCCGGAATTTTCGAACGGAATGGAGTGCAACGTGCAGGTGAAACAATTAATCGACGCAAAAATCGTTTCGAGAGTGCACGAAAATAAGTACTAACGTATTGTGGGTAATTTTGCACTATAAGCTCGGCGATCACAGTCCATGCTAGGGTTAGGGTTGGGTATATTAGGGTAAGGACATGGAAACTTAAATTGAGCTCAAGATCAGCTGTAGAATGAGACCTATTTATGTGCAGGTCCAACCAACCCTTCTCTACGTACAACAATACATAGACACCACCCTCAACATCATCACGTACCTGAGAATATCACGTTTTCCTAGAAACCCCAGGCTTGGAAGGCTGCTAATCTGACGCTCACACCAGACCACAGAGACGGCCCAGCGTATGTTCTGTGTGTGTCGAATGGCTGACCAATGGACTGGGCGTCAGATGGCGGTGGCTCCTCCATAGAACCTGCTTTAGGGAATCCTAGTTTGTGCGTAATGGGGGCCAGGTCGTGATGTGGCGCGCGAGGACGGGTACGCCGACGCGTAAGCCAATGTGCCCACTCCCACATCAGACAACTGACTGGCTCGGATGGTGGTCTGATTGTGGGGGTTGGGGAGAGTGTGAGGTCGACAACTCAGCGCATTTTCCTCAGTATAAACAATCTGACGCGCTTGAAACTATCACGGTGCGCTAAAAGCCGTGGTTTTGAAGGTTGCCAACTGACGGGAACACTCGGACCGCCTGGTCAGCCCAATGTGTGTTTTGCGAGGAGTGGCTGACTGGTGGACTGAGAGTCAGGCTGCAATAGCTTCTTCTAAATGTGGCCTTTATGGCACTCCCGCTCCGTGCGATCCGAGTCAGGTGTGGTGGTACACCCAGGGGGCGGCTCCGGCCGCGCCAGCCACCTGCACCCTCTCCCGCCTCCGGTCTTTTTGACTCCGTAATGGCACCGGGCTCAGATAGGGGAGTAAGAGAGAGTGCGGTGGTGATAAGTGCCGTGGGTTGGAAGGTTGACAACTGACAATTACACTCAGACTTCGTAGTCAATCCAATGTGTGTTGTGTGGAGTTGCTGACTGGTGGTCTGAGAGTCAGCCTGCGATGGCCCCTTCTTAACGTGTCCTCTGGTTATCTCACACGTGTGAGATGTAAGCCTGTCAACCCCTGTTGTGTGAAATCCTGGTGCTTTTTTTGGGGAACCAGATCGCGTACGTAGCACATGTAGACGAGGTCACCAGCAACGGCGCACACTTGCACATCTGACAACTGACTGGCTCGGACAGTGGTCTGATTTGTGGGGATGGGGGAGAGAGTGAGGTTGACGGCTCGGCACATGTTCCTCACTATAAACAATCTGACGCACTTGAAACTATCACGATGCGCTAAAAGCCGTGGCTTGGAAGGTTGCCGACTGGCGGGATAACTTGGACCACGTGGTCAGCCCAATGTGTGTTTTGTGTGGAGTGGCTGACTGGTGGACGGAGAGTAAGGCTGTAATGGCTCCTTCTAAATGTGGCCTTTATTGTAATCCCACTGCATGAGATCCTAGCCAGGTGTGGTGGTAAGCCCAGGGGCGGCTCCGGTTGCGCCAGCCACCTGTGCCCTCTCCCGTCTCCGGTCTTCTTGACTCTGTCATGAAAACGGGCTCAGATGGGGGAAGAGGAGAGAGTGCGGTAGATGCAGCGAAAGCCCACAGTCACTTTAAACTAAATCACGCGCAAGTCACCGTCCCTGCACTACCCTTCCGTGGAGCATACGGTGAACATCGTCGAAATCGACGGTCAAACTATCGTGAGGTACGGGGAAAAGTTATGCTTTTCAGGAGTTAACACTCACTCACACACATTACGCGGGTGTTGCTGCTGGAGCCGCTACCCATTGGTTGAAACGGTTAGCACGCAATCCAGCCCTTTCAGACTGAACGCAGCAAGTGGGCATAGGAGGAAAGCGACAAATTAAACCGAAAGAGGTTGACAATTGACTGCAGTCTAGATGGCTATCCCTCCCCTCTCCCCACACTCACAATGCACTTTAATCAAATCTGCTGAAACAGAAGCAATTTTGGTCGAACGTTCCTATAGCGAGGACCCGGGGAACATCCGACAGGTATAACTGCAGTGGGAACTTCGAAAAAAATGCAGCCCACACGCAAGTCGATGCCAACTGAAATTGAACGGAGAAAGGAAAAATTCTAATCACGGAGCCTTCTCTGGTCACCAAACCCGAAAATAATTTCAGGATGGAAATTGCTTTATCATTTGTACGATGGAATTATGGCAGTGTGTGTGTGTGTGTGTGATGTAGGGGTACTAGTAAGGGGTAGCACCACACATATAGCATTTGGCCGTTCCATTTGTCTCGTACAGGTGGTGAATGCTCCTGTGGCCACCTCTAACTGGTACCCAACTCTCACCTGTGGCTCCTCGAAGTTGGGTTCATCCCAGCGGCCACACCCCAGGCAACCGTAACGACCGGCGGGCTAAACCAGGTGAGGGTCTCCGGTGTTGTGTGTGCCTCCACACCCGGTATGTTTGACTCACGAACTTCCCACCTCCCCCCTCTCAAAAAGTCCTACGGTGGGAGCGACAGCAACCCCGTAGGCGGCCTAGGCTAACTCGGGTCGTTCTCCCACTAAATCAAAACCGTGACCCATAGTGCAGTTTCGCAGCCGTCTGGGATGTCCGAGCAGCCCTACTTAGGGACAGCACTGCTTGCCTCTTCGCGGAGGAAGAGGCTAGAAAAAGTGCCCTAAACAAATGCTGGCTATCACGTCTTCTGCAGCCGGCCGCGGCTCACAGATCGCAAAATACGCGGTCGTAAAACTCAAACAAACAACAATACCCCCGCCCCAATCCCCCTCGCCATACCCTCCAGGCTGCTTGAGTGAGTCCACTCTTACTAGCAGCCTGGAATGTTCGTTCCCTTTTAGACAATCCTAGGAGCAACCGGCCGGAACGAAGGACGGCGCTAGTTGCTCGGGCACTGGCGCGCTACAAGGTGGACATTGCTGCTCTCAGCGAGACCCGATTCTTTGAGCAGGGTCAGCTGGAGGAGGTGGGTGCCGGCTACACCTTCTTCTGGAGCGGCTGGCCAAAGGCAAAGAGACGCGACGCTGGTGTTGCCTTTGCCATCCGAAACGGCATCGTGGGACGTCTGCCCTGTCTGCCGCAGGGTATCAATGATCGCCTGATGAGCCTCCGCCTGCCTCTTTGGGAGACAAGTTCGCCCCCATAATCAGCACCTGCGCTCCCCCCAATGACGAGCTCTGATGCGGCGAAATACAAATACTAGGAGGAATGCACCCCCTGCTGGTGACTGTGTCGAAGGGAAACAAGTAAATTGTCCTTGGTGACTTCAACGCTCGCGTCGGGATGGACCACGCTGCCTGGCAGGGACAGCTGGGTCCCCACGGTCTCGGTAGCTGTAACGATAACGGCCTCCTTCTTCTGCACACGTGTGCGGAACACTGTCTCCTGCTGACCGACACCTTCTTCCGCCTTCCGACGTGGGAGAAGGCCACGTGGATTCACCCTCGGTCACGGCGCTGGCATCTGCTGGACTATGTTCGCGTCCGGAGGCGAGATCGACAGGACGTGCTGGTAACAAAGGCGATCCGAGATGCCGATGGTTGGACAGATCACCACCTCGTCATCTCCCAGATGAGGCTGCGACTGCAACCCCGACGAAGGCCCCAAGGTAAGCGGCCACCAGATCAGTAAAATACTCTTTTGTTAAATTTGCCTGCTCACTGTTTTGACTTCAGCAACCAAATAACCGAGAAACTGGAGAACCTGTATGATCTAGCTGATAATGCTACCGTGGAGACACGATGGTGTCAACTGCGAAATGTCATCCAGTCCACCGCTCTCGATGTCCTCGGACGCGCACGCCGTCAAAACCAGGACTGGTTTGACGACAATGATGCCGACATCAGCAACTTACTCATGGAGAAGAATGGACTACACAAAGCCTACCTGGACCTTCAGACTGACGTCACCAAAGCAGCCTTCTTCAGATGCCAACGCCTTGTACAGCAACGGCTGCGGGAGATGCAGGATGCCTGGATGAACCGAAAGGCTGAGGAAATCCAGGGGTATGCGGACCGCAATGAAATAAAAATACTTATTCAAAGTCATCAAGGCCATCTACGGCCCGCGTATCAAGGGGACCGCACCGCTGCTCAGCTCTGACGGTACAACACGGCTGACAGAGAAATCGCAAATTCTGAAGCGCTGGACCGAGCACTTCAGAAGTGTCCTTAATTGCTCATCAGCCATCTCCGATGCTGCCAATGACCGGCTCCCTCAAGTGGACACGAACAATTACCTGGATCTGCCGCCTTCCCTACCAGAAACCATCCGGACCATGCAGCAGATTTCCAGTGGTAAAGCACCGGGATCCGACGCAATCCCACCGGAAGTCTACAAGCAGGGTGGGCCCCGGCTGATGGCAGAACTCACAACACTCTTCCAGGAGATGTGGCACCAAGGACAAGTTCCTCAGGATTTCAAAGACGTGACCATTGTCCATCTCTACAAACGGAATGGAAACCGGTAACTGTGATAATCACGGAGGCATCTCATCGCTCAACATCGCCGGGAAAATCTTCGCCCGTATCCTTCTCAATAATCTGATCGGTCACCTAGAGCAGGGTCTGCTTCCGAAAAGCTAATGTGGCTTCTGCCGACACCACGGAACAACCGATATGATCTTTGCCACCCGCCAGATACAATAGAAGTTCCAGGATATGCGAACTCAATCAAACACTACCTTCTTGGATCTAAAAAAAGCCTTTGAGACGGTGCATCACGACGGACTGTGGAAAGTCATGCAGAAATTTGGCGTTCATCAGTGGTTCACGCACATGGTGCGTCATCTTCATGACGGATGACGGCGCACGTCACTGACAACGGGACGATATCCGAAGCATCCACAGTGACCAACGGATTAACAATCAGTACAGCCAAAACGGTTGTCATGCACCAGGCGCCACCCAGCGCGGAATACAATGCTCCTCGAATCAATGTCAAAGACTCTCAACTCAAAAACGTAGAAACCTTCGCTTTTCTAGGAAGCACGCTGTCACGCAGCATGAGAATCAATGACGAGGTAACCCTGCGGATCTCTAAAGTCAGTCAGGCCTTCGGCCGACTGCAGTCCTCCGTGTGGAATCGCCACGGTATTCACCTGAACACAAAACTGAAGATGTACAAAGCCGTCGTCTTGACGACACTCCTATACGGAGTGGAGACATGGACCGTCTACTCGAACCAAGCCAGGAAGCTGAATCACTTCCATCTCAGCTGCCTCCGCAGAATGCTGAAGCTGAGATGGCAAGAAAGGATCCCGGACATGGAAGTCCTGGAGCGGACCCGAATCCTAAGCATCCACGCCATGCTGGGGCAAGTGCAACTGCGATGGAGCGGCCACCTGGAAGGACTTCGCACAGGATAGACCAGCATGGAGAAGATCCGTGAAGACTGGCTCAGCAATGTATGACGCCAACCGGATCACCGCCGCCAAGGCTAAAAGAGCGGCACGAAATTCACCAGCGCCCCAGACCAACACCATCGATGGCTAGGCCCCGCCAACATGCCTGCGCTGTCAACGCATCTTCAACGCGCGAATCAGCCTGTTGGACATCCTCAGACGCAATGCACCAACAATCCGAAAATGCATACTTTTACGTGAAATTCTGCCAACCCTACTTCAGACTCCCCCACTCTCACTCCTGGCATCAATTCCATTACTCAGACCATCAAAGAGACCACACCCCAATACTCAACGCCTGTTACCCCCACCACCGCAACCATCATCGCATTTGCCTCCACTACCACCACCACCATCATCAGCGAAGGGGACTCTCTTCTAAACTGTCCGCAATGCGATCGCACATTCAACCCACATATCGGCCTGTTTGGTCACTTGCGAATCCATCGTACAGAGACTGATGAATCAGTGCCTGGAGCATTAACACACAGCAGAGATTGCCGCTTTCACTGCCCTCACTGTCCTCGCGCATTAACTCATCGCATGGGCCTATTCGGTCACATGCGCATCCACGACAGCGGAATTCACCGTAATGCCGTCAACACCGATACACCATGCACACCCTCCGCTCCTGCCATTCTTACCGCCACTGCCACCCCCAATTCCATGAATGACATCCCCCCAGACTCTACCGATTTCTCCTGCCCACAATGCGCCCGCAACTTCAATTCACGCATAGGCCTGGTTGGTCACCTGCGAATCCATCACACGGAGGTTGGTGAACCAGTGCCTGGGTCTCCGACATACAGTCGACGTGTCCGCCTACACTGCCCCCACTGCTCCCGCACATTTAGACACCGCATGGGCCTATTAGGACACATGCACCTCCACGACAACCTGCGGTAAACCACCAGAGGCTAAGCCACATCAGCGCACACCACCTACACTAATAAATAGACGTCACCCTCAAAATCATCATAATGTACCTGATAAAATCATGGTCTCCTAGAAACCGTTGCTTGGAATGCTGCCAACCAGACGCATACACCAGACCACGCCGTCAGCACAGTGTACGTGCTGTGATTTTCGAGTGGCTGACCAGTGGACTGGGAGTCAGACGGCGATGGCTCCTCCATATCCCCTTAGTAAGTAAATCCTGGTGTGTGCGTTATGGTGGGCAGGTCGTGCTGTGACGCGCGAAGACGGGTACGCCGATCCGTCAGCCAATGCGCCCACTCCCACATCAGACAAATGACCGGCTCGGACATTGGTCTGATTTTGGGGTGTGGGAGAGAGTGAGGTCGAGAGCTCAGCGCATTTTCCTCACTATAAACAATCTGACACGCTTGAAACTATCACGGTGGGCTAAAAGCCGTGGCTTGGAAGGTTGCCAACTGACGGGATAACTCGGAACACGTGGTCAACCCAATGGTGTGTTTTTGTGTGGAGCGGCTGACTGGCGGACTGAGAGTCAGGCTGCAATGGCTCCTTCTTACTGTGGCCTTTATGGCACTCCCACTTCGTGGGATCCGAGCCGGGTGTTGTGGTACGCCCAGGAGCGGCTCCGGCCGCGCCAGCCACCTGCGTCCTCTCCCGCCCCCGGTCTTATTGACTCTGTCATGACATCGGGTTCAGGTGGGGGAGGAGGAGAGAGTGCGGTGGCTGCAGCGCAAGGCTACTTTAACTTAAAACTAATTCACGCGCAAGTCACCGTCCCTGCACCACCCTTCTGTGGAGCATACGCTGTACATCATCGAAATCGACGGTCGAACTGTCGTGTGGAAGAGCAGACATTGTAATGATGTTTCGGCGATTTAAGATGTGTTTAAATCGAAAAGAGATAATGCTAGTTCTTATGGAGTAGCACGTTCTTTTGACATTATTCGCATTCCTAAGACATGGGCGTGTGATTTAACTTGGACGCTAAAATAGTTTGTACGCAGGGGAAAACTCTTTCAACCGTGCTGTCTGACTCCTCCTTCAAAGATAAAAGTTTCTGAGTTGGATCCGTTGACGATCTCATTACATATAAGATCGCCTTAGCAATGAGTGCTTAAGTTAACTTAACTAGTCAGCACCCATAAATCGTGAAGGAAATCTTAAATTTGGTCGCTGCATATAAATAACAGTTTGACACGAGAATGCATTTACATTTTAAAGGCGACTTTACCTTAAATTCCGCAAATGTTTTGAGTTAGGGTCAGGAGGGTTAGGATTAAAATTTGTTAGGGTTTGTGTTTTGAGGGTTGCGGCTAGGGCTACGGTTAAAGTAAGGATATGAGAACAGGGACTCATTAGAATTTAGCGAGAGGCACCTGTAGTATGCGGAGTCTATATTTCCATGTCAAAACGAGTTAACTACCTTCATGTGAACGTAGTCAACGTGTTTTAAGTAAGCATTCTTGTCATACACCTGAGTTGCTGGTCAGAAAACGATGTGAGTAGCAAAAGGAGCACTAACCAAGAGTGGATTGAATGCCACGAGCGTTTCTGGCTAATTTTGTATCGTCAGTTGGCTTTGAACCCGAGTAGGGAATATCAAAATATTGGGCGTAGTAGGCCGTAGGGAATATCAAAATATAACGTTCTGCCCACTGAATTATGGTCTCATGTCCTACCTACTCAAATCCACATCGAGGTGGTGCTTCATCAATCCGATGGCTAGAGCTGTGCGTTGGAGCTCTCACAGACGCTGACGTAACAAGAAGCATTCATTAAGATAGAACTTATAAGCCGTTAGATAGCAAGGGATTCGAGCCTGGAATCCTTGACCGTTGAGCGTTAAGCATAAGACCCTGCCATTGCAAAAATATCCTGCTAGCCTGTTGATTAGAATGGGGAATAGAAGCTATCGCGGAGAAAACTGTTCACCAATCACCTGTCGTAAATGTTTTTCAGTTATCACTTCGTACTGTTACAGAGACCTATGGAAGAATACTTTACTCATACAGATTGTCATCAAAATTTTGATTAAATATTTAAGCGTCTTGATATATTGGTTTTTTGAGTGGATTTTATGTTCTGGAAGCCTTTTTCTAAAGAACACTGTATGTTCTTTCTTGTATATTGTAGGGAAACAGACAGGATTTGGGTGCCATCGGAGGTTGCCAGATATCCAATAAATTTCCTATGTTATTAAGTATCATAGAAAATACCTAGTGCTTTTGTGCGTTTTGCCATGATTAAAACGCTCTTTTTAATGAAATACCTTATTGCAGAAAGTTCTTAAGTGGATCGTAGGCATATAACTTGTTGACATTTGTTGTGGACGATCATTTTTGTCAGCGATAGTTTTGATGTTTGGGCAGTCTAAAAATATGGCGCAAACTGCCATCTGCATAAGAAAGAATTTTCAAAAGCTCACAACTCAAGTTTATACTTTTAATAAGTAATTTATTTTGAGGGTTTTAATAAACATAGAACAAAATCTAAATACATGGCCAATCTCTCAAACACCCTGAAAATCATGAAATATTCACCGGTATTTCAAGAGTTATCTGATATTCATTGTAATCCAACATCTAATTACCAATAAATAATTTGTCGAATGGAAAGTTCCTCTAATGTACATAAAATGGTACGCTTACGAGTTCAAATAAAAATTCGATTAAGTTTATTATTCACGACATTTCGACCGTCGTAGTCCGACGATGTCCACCGTATGCTCATGGGAACGTTGAGCAGGAACGGTGACTTGCGCGTGATTTAGTTTAAAGTGATAGTAGACTTGCGCTGCATCTACCGCACTCTCTCCTCCTCCCCCGGAGAAAGCCCGGTGTCAAGACAGAGTCAAGAAGATCGGAGGCGGGAGAGGACGCAGGTGGCTGGCGCGGCTGGGTCCCCTATGTCCTAGCCGCCCCTAGGCGTGCCACCACACCTCCATGTTCGGCATTTGTTATGGGAGCGCAACCCGAATAACGCCTGCCATGCACTGATGTGGCCCCCGTGTTGGTCCAACGCATCTACCACGTCGCCCGTTTAGGGGGCACAAAAGAGAGATGTCAGCAACACCCGGTATTCCCAGCCGGTCACTCATGCAAGTACTAACCGGGCCCAGTTACAGTTACAGCAATTTAGCAGGTTTTCGCAATATGTAATCGTGTTAAAATATTCGGCATTTCTAAACGAAGTAATACTAGTTTAACTATTTCCTTTAAGTTTTGAATTCGCATAGGGTTACTCATTATTATTTCAAAACTTTCGCTGGGTGGGTGCCAGTTTACGACTGACTATCAATCATTAGACAACTCCCGCACTTTGCACGAGATAGGTCACATACTTTACAGATAGCATCAGAAGACAGAATTTCAAAGCTAAAACCAAATTTTCTATTTTGAGTAATGATTACTAAATGGGCATAGGTGACCAGTTATCGCGGGTTAACTTAACGCCGATTGTCTAGGCGGATCAGCCTTTTACAGGAGACGGATGCATTTCGATCACTGTCCACTGCCTCGATGCATAAATGCGGGTTACAAATGTGTTACTCCGTGGATCCCGTTTATTTAAAACAGCTTTGGTTTTTTTAAATAACCCGTAATATATGCCAGAATTTAAAATATTCCAAACAAGGCCTTGTCATATATCGTGTTTTTTTTAGCGAATGATAAGAATGTTAGGGTAGTTCATGAATGATAAAATTGCAGCTCGACAACCAAGTTCACCCAGGAAACTCAATTTTCTTCCACTATCATAAGCCATAAAACATTTTCACTCATTTTGCTGAGACTTAAACATTAATTTTTAAGAAGTGGCCATGACGGAAGCATCAGGAAGGCGATGTCCATACGTTTTATACAACATTTGACTCGCATTGAAAAAGTTTTCAGTGGAAAGCTGACCTGCCACTATCCATTAGTTCCCGTCTGATGAGTAAGTTCACACTATCGTTCCTATCAACAATTACAGTTCTCTTCCGCATATTCCTTAAGACGATTAGTACACTGAAAAGAGTGACCCCTGGCTGAAACATTGATTGATATGACCTTCACAAAGTAGGTTCTAAGAGGACCTAAACGATCGGGGCCGGTGTCCAGATTCGCTGTCCTTCATTAGGGTTTTAAATACGCTTTAGTGGACCAAAGCTCCCTCCATAGCAGTTGGCGATCCACTGTTCGAGTTTCATACCTCATTAATTATGCGGACAGGGCAGAGGATCTTTTGTTCTCAATTAGCGAACTGTAGGCATTTTTGTCTTCACCTTCTCGGCCTCTGTCTCTGCTTCGCTCCCATCGGCCTCGTTCCCGCCAGGCCAAGGGACTTACCGGCACTGAAAGCCGTGGAGGCGGGGCGGGAGGGGGAGGAGGCAGCGGTGGGGGAAGAGGGAGCGGAGGGGGCGGTGGGAGAAATGTTCTTGCTGTGCTGGAAGCGTGCATTAAACAGCGGTGACCGAATTGCGATCACTCGCTCGCTCTTCTAACTCCTGCGTGCCGTATTTATTTCACTTTGTTTCTATCTATACTTTTTCCTCTTCTTTTTCTTCTTCTCCTCCTCCTGCCCTCGTTCATTACTTCCTCTTCTCTTCGATGACCATCCCATCACTGCACAGTGTTTCTCAGGAGGATGACGGCTCAAGGTGCAAGTGTGACAAAGAAGGCAGGTGGAGAAATTGGATTCGCACGTCCGGAAGCAATAACTCGCGTCTAGAGAGGGAGAAGGTACACCTTACACAGTTCACGTGTTCCATCTATCCTATGGGGAATGGGAGTCTTTTGACTGCAAGACTTTCTTACCAACAGAGGAAGAAAAAAGGGTTTCCTAAAAGACGACTTCTTTGGCCCAGATATATGTGAACCGACAGTGTCTACGCTATTTTCCAGGGACTGGTGAGGAGCTCTGATAGCTCCCTATATATGGCCCACAGGGTCTATGTTGCGCGCAAGCAGGACTTACTCAAAAACCTGTTTGAAGCTGGCTATATGTGAAGCAATAAAGAAAATTCCAAATAAAACCCAGGGTGACAGGCTCAGGTCTGCCTATGCTGGTCACTATAGGGTCGGCAACGTTCATACGTAGCACCTCTCTTCACAAACTATGGCGATAGGCCGTCTGTGAAATAGCAAATTTGGTTTGTACGGGCGGAGCCTTTTAGGAAATGAAAACAGGATTTATGAAGTATGTAAAGGGGAAAAAATACTTGTGCTCTATATGTGTTGTAATGCATAAGGTAGACATGTGTGTGAGCACTGCCCCTAAACGCGCAGTTTGGTAAATCCGCTAAACCAACCCGGAGGCTAGTTCACGTCATGGCAGACATTCATCGGGATGCGTTCCCATGACAAATGCTGTACATGGGGAGGGGGGTTTGTGGTGGCAGGTTAGGTACACACTCAAGCCGCGCCATCCATCTGTGCCCGGTCTCGCCTCCGATCTTGCTAACTCTGTCATGATACCGGGCACAATAGAATGAGGAAAGAGAGAGAGAGGAGGAGGAAGGAGAGAGAGAGAGGAGAGAGAGAGAGGAGAGATGCGAGATAGAGAAGAGAGAGGAGAAAAAGAGAGGAGAGAGAGAAAGAGAGGAGTGAGAGGAGAGAGAGAGAGGAGAGAGGAGAGAGGGAGAGATAGATAGATAGATAGATAGAGAGAGAGAGAGAGAGAGAGAGAGAGAGAGAGAAAGAGAGAGAGAGAGAGGAGAGAGAGAGAGGAGAGAGGAGAGAGATAGATAGACAGAGAGAGAGAGAGAGAGTAGAGAGAGAGAGAGAGAGAGAGAGAGAGAGAGAGAGAGAGAGAGAGAGAGAGAGAGAGAGAGAGAGAGAGAGAGAGAGAGAGAGAGAGAGAGAGAGAGAGAGAGAGAGAGAGAGAGAGAGAGAGAGAGAGAGAGAGAGAGAGAGAGAGAGAGAGAGAGAGAGAGAGAGAGAGAGAGAGGAGAGAAAGAGGAGAGATAGAGAGAGGAGAGAGGGAAGAGAGGGAGAGACAGAGAGGAACAAGAGAGAGGAGATAGTGAGAGGAGAGAGAGAGAGGAGAGAGATGAGAGAGAGAGAGAGAGAGAGAGAGGAGAGAGTGCGATGGGTACAGCACAAGTTTGCTATCATTTGCAAGTCACCCACCCTGCGCCATCATGCTCTGGAGTGCACGGTGGACCTTGCCGACCGTGACGGGCAAACTATCGTGGTGGGGGGTGGCAGGCGGAGGTACATATAACACTTTCCGACCAAATAGTTCCTTTTACACAAACAGCGCATACGCATAGGAAGGAGAGTAAATTTTTCACCCACAAACAGTGATATAGATACAGTTTTCTGCAATATCTCCCGTGTGTGGCTTGTTTAGCCTGGATCATTTTGACCTTTTGGCTGTCTAAAGCACTCCTTAGGAAGATATGACGCATGGGCCGAATAAACATTATAAGAAGTGTGAAAACACAAAGGGGTTTATTAGCTCAGGATACATCCTCGCTGAATCCGTTGAACTATTAGTGGGAAAAAAGATACCATAATTTATATTAAAAATATGCACAGTCTTTAGAAAACTTTCATCAAGACATCTTCTGGCGGCAAAGGTGAGGCCTTCCGCTCTTTTACTAAATTATACGTTGAATGCCACGCCAGTCTGCAGGACTTATTCTTATTAACTCCAAGAGGCCTCTACACGCTCCTAAACAAACAAATTTGACCTGTGAGAGGGTGATTTTCCAGGGTGAGTTCTATGACTGCTCACTGAGTGAATCCCTGAGCAACACTTTTGTGATCTTAACACTTACAAAAAATTGTGATCTACACATATTTATGCTTTAAAAGGTAGTCGCTCATGCGAAATGTCAACTGCCCTGCGTATTTTATTTAAGGATGAACCTTCAGGAATTTTGCCTTGGAAAGGTCATGTGAAATTCGATTTCGTGCATTTTAGTCCCGTCTCAAGTAGGCTTAATGCTGCTTTATTTGAATAAAAGACTCATCTGAAATGGCACAGAACTGACCCGACCTCAACAAAATACGGCATCTGACACGGTAGGAGAGCAGTAGGCTAACTCCTGCACATTATTTCCAAACCGCATTGAACGTAAGTTTCAATTACTTGCTCCCCATCTACAAAGTTTTCAACGTTTTTAACTTATTCGCAAGTGTACCTTGGAACAACGTCAATAAACGTTTTGCCGAAGTCGCTAAATTTTACTGTGGCAAATTAACGTACACAAACAGTAGGTCGGCGGAATTTGGGTAGCATGGGTTTTCCTAATTTTGATTCAGATGAAGCCTGTAGTAGATGGGATATATGTGGCTTATAGTATGTAAGGACATACTATCAACTGAATATTTATAAAAGCATGGCTGTACGGTTGTAGGGTCGTAGTAAAATATGAACACATTTCGACAACCAGGTTGCATCTCCTACTTAACGGGTGCCATGTCTTAGCCAGGTCCAAAAAGACTAAATTACTCCTTGCTGGTGGAATATCCCCGAGGGAAGTTTTGCACGAAAGAGTGATTCAATGCCAGTGAAAATCCAAAAGTACAGCAATGAAAAAACCCAAAATCCTCAGCAAACGAAACGAGGACTGTGATTTAGTCATTTTACAGTAAAAGTTGTTTGAAAACTCGCCGGTAGGAACACATATACAATTCTACAGGATCTCATCTGGTTAAACTGCGCAATTCATGACAATTCAGGGGAAACTACAGTTGTTAAACGTACTGCAAGATTGAACCAAAGATGATCAAATGACGATAGTGCTAATATGTTAACACAACTGAAAATCAATTTTCGGAAGTTTTTACACATAGATGATAGTACTTACTCTTACTGGAGTTGAATGAGAGCTTTTTTGACCCAGGCTCAGAACTTCTTCCGAATTTCTTAAATTGAAATGGTCTCCCTCGCTTGCAGTTTTTCGGTCACCTTCAGTTAGAAAACTCTACTAATTGTTTTGACATACGTTTAGACTCGTAGTAAATTACTACCCCAGGTAAGTGGGCCCGAATCGCCCCATGAGACCTTGCTGCAATTCCTTATTTGACATCCGTATATTATAGTTCTTCGTTTCTAAAAAACCTCCAAGAAACTGGATGTTCTCTTCAAACAAATGGCAGTTCCGGCACTGTTGAACAACCCTGTTCCTACACTTTGAGTGTTTTTGCAACTAAAAGTTACTCTTAGTCTCCGTCATTTTTAAACGCAATAAGTCCTCCTTTGATAGGGCTAACATTGAACGAGTTCTAAATATAAGATGGGGAGATTAGGGCATATCCCAAAGCGTAGGCATAGTGTGCTGACATGCCGAAAAAAACAAGCCATATTAGTTAAATAAAGTGTGGAAGTGCAGTTGACGACATAATTTGGTGCACTGGTTGGGACAATCAGCTACGCACCACAACATGAGAAAAACCTGATAAATACTCCCATTTTCTCGGCTTGACGTATCAGCCTTGACTAGTTTACGAATGCGGCGTTGTGGAAGTTCTGCTTTCTGCCAATCTACGTAGAGCAACTATCAGATGATTTGGCAGTGACGACCATAGTCACTTTATGGAGATAGTGCCCCGTTGGGCGGTCTCCTCTCACGACGTAATATGAGCTTTAACTTCTGTCCTACATCTCTGATCATAGGACGTTACAGACGTTTCCACACCTAGTAACAAGTGATAATCAGAATTTAAATTCAGAATATTGCACTAAAATAAATTCAGAATCACTATTATTAAGACTATATTGACTTTTAGTTAAGACGTCTTCGGTAAAACGTCTGAATGGGCATATATATCCCTAGTCACTGTGCGGCTCGAGAGCCCCAAGGCACAACTAGACGAGTGAGTCCTGTAACCTATCGGTGAGTGCATACGAACCTTTATATATATATATATATATATATTCCAGTGCAACTAACGTTTCAAATATTTCGCGTATGTGCATAGTTCTGATAATTCCTTTGTAGTTTCCAATGTTTACCGGTCCACATTTTTATATAATTCCGTTGCTTGTAAACATTTTAAGTTAAAAGGTGCAAACCTAAATCTCCCTCAAATTAACTGAATTAAACTTCTCAATAGACGTGCTGGTTGCACATTCCACAAATTCGTTAATATAAGGACGATTGAATCTGAGGTTGGGGCTTCCTTTCAAAAGCTAGCCAATTTTGTGGATCACATCGTCCTTTATGACGGTGAAAAGTTCATTAGAGAATGTAAGCGGCTCGCGTTTTTTTCCCTGGTAAGCAGCTATCAGAAGGACCACGCAGAAGTAAAACTCCATTGGAAATCTCGTTATGCGTTAATAGTTAGCCCCAGTCGATCGCTCCGTATGCCTGCTTGTTTGTGGGCGATGACGGTATGGGTAAAACATCCACGTGCATCATCCCCCGCCCACCACCCCATGCCGGCAAGCCCGAACCTACGCGTCCACTGGTTTTGTTTCAGCGCCACCCAGCAACGCAAACCCCTCCGTGTCTCGGGGACTGTGAGCAGGAGCCTGTGTTCACGAATTGAGTTATTGCGAGGGCAGAAAAGGCTGAAATGAGAGATTTTATCATACCACAGATGTGCGCAGCAGTAGCAGTGTTGGCGTCGGCAAATCGGCTTCGAAATATATATATATATATCTCTGCTCATCTGCAAATCGCAGTCGCATGGTGTGCGCAAATGGCCACCACTGCGCCGCTGCCGCTGCCCCACGTGCATGACTGTCAAACGAATTTGTGCTCCCACACACATTTTTGTATGTGCGCAGGCATGCACGCGCGCTGGGCATTTGTATACCACCATGGGAGCGAGCTGTTTTCGGGTTAGTTGGAGGTGGCGTTGTAGCCTGGTTGAGGGGGTGGAGGGTAGGGGATTCTGACCGTTCCACGGTAGATCACTATTAGTCGAAGCCACTGACCCAGTCGCAATAGTGGATCACACGGGATGAGGTGGTGGAGGAGGAGTAAGAGGAGGTAGCAAGGATGGAGATGAAGGATAGAATAACGCAAGCGGAGGATCGCTATCGGAAAAATGCGATCTCTGCCCATCCGTGCCACCCCTCAGCTCTTGGCCGAATGCGATGCTAACCATCTATCGGGATGGTAGAGCATGCCGATGACCCTTTTGAGATCACCACCCTCCCCACCTCGATAGAAGTTTCTTCCAAAACCCCGACAATCCCCCTCTCCTCACAACCGCTGTCTTGCTCGAATGGAGTGAATATGCCACGCAGCTTGCCCGAGTAACGATGAAATTTGCCAACCAAGATCTGGGTTTGTTGCTGTGCTGTAACCACAGAATGCAAAAATCCAAATTTTCTGCTTCTGTTCGCGTAGGGCGATGTTTTGAGGTATGTATATAGATGGCATTTCATAGGTTTATTTGCATGTTAAGTGGGTGCTCTTTGATGATCATCGAACTGAGATTGCGAAGATAACGCCGAAACACATATTTGAACTGCTCCACAGAACCAAGAGTAAAGCTGTCAATTTTGCTTCTTGTGAGTAAACTGGTCATACTTAACGTAAATAAAATAAGCTGGCTCTTCAAAGAATCATGTCGTTTTTAAAAATGACCTTTAAGTAATGAATGTTAAATATTTATGTTCTACAAAATTGCTAGTAGTAGATCGTTTCTCATGGACATTTTATTGGTAAATTATTTGCAAAAAGATTTTGGCCCCACTTGCCGAAGGCATACAGTAGATGAATTAGCTCATGCAACGTTTCGATCAAAATTTAATTAAGTAATAAAACATTCATTCATTTAAATACATTTTAGGCTCAGAAAGTCTTTTACTAAAGAAAGCTGCATATCCAATTTAATTTACTGCAAGAAAACAGGCAAGATTTGGATGATATCCGAAGTTACCGGATATTTTTGAAATTTCCTATGCTGTTTAATATCACAGAACCTATTGTTTTTGTGTGATGTGCTGTAAAAAACACTAATATAAGCTAGAAAGGTTTCAAACAAACCAGAAAATCTAATCTAATGTCAATGAAATTCAAGTAAAGAACGTTTCATTTTATGGCTATGCCATTTTCAGGATTTTGAATTATGAGCCGTTTTCTTGTGCGCTTCCCATCTTCGCCTTAAAGACAGCTATAGGCTGTTTTTACTATTCTCTTCAATATTAATTTACCCTTTCATGTCCTTCTGTGAAGCAGATTTTATTGATCCAATGAATAGGCGTCTTTCCAAGTGGTGGTACCATCCTGCCTGACTGAATTAGAAATTAAATATTCCGCCTCTAACTCAATTGCGGCTCAAATGCCTGCCAGCGGCCAAACAGATAGACCTCATTTCGACATCTAGAGTCATTTACAAAATTCCGGCTTGGGGGCTCCATTGTCCTGAGCCAGTTGACACTTGAAACGGTTAGTCAACTCATCCTTGTGCACACAGGCGTCATTTGTTCATATTTAACTGCTACTGTATGGTCCAAGATGAACCCAAAGCTCTGCCTACCCACAGCGTAACACGCTGCTTTACAGCGATGTGGTACAGAACCATCCGTTGACACCCTTCCCCTGCTCCCTGTGCTAGAGCATAATCCTTGCTCTCTCCTTCACCTCCCTGTTTGGCAAATCCGGCCACTCCTAAACCCTGCCCCCGCACATCCGCCAAACAGGTGGTTGCTTTTTTTGCATTTTTCCCCTTGCCTTGCCATTAGCGCCAGTCTCTGATTATTTATAATCCACAGCATAATTATTCCGATCTTGACTGCGACAGCGTTTATAAGGGTATCATTGCGGAACTTGACTTATTTGGGTCAACGGGCAGTCTATGCACTTCCAATAATTACAATGCTTTTTAAACAAAGATATTGCCGGATGTTTTTCAAATGACTGCCTGTACTGGAACCTGAACGTGTCAGCTGACGCAAGAAGGTTATTTGGTTGAAGACAGGTACGAAACACGAATTCAGACACCATTTGCCTTGGCAAATTTGCTCTATAATTAACTAACCTGCATTTCATTGCAATCTGTGTAACTAACATGAACTTTTCTAAAATTTTCAATTCTATTTTGCTTATTTCATAGATGTAGGATAGTTTTGTTCTATGGGTGTATATGTAACAGCATCGAGCGAGGGCAGGAGAGTGTGTACTTGACACAGAATTATGTGGTTTAAATCCTTAAGTGAATGCTGATATACCGGGGCCACAACAGTTAATTAGTACTTGTTTCATGTCCTGCAATTGGGTTCGGACTAACAGGTGTAAATATCTGCCCTGCTAGCAGACTTTTTGCGTTGAACCGACATTTGGGATCCATCCTGCAACCACGCGAACATTTCTGGTTCAAGGTCAAAAACATGGAAATTGGAGGGCCGCATCCGAACTCCTTATATTATTTTGCGCTTATTCATAAGACTTTCGAGAGATTAAAACCCGTAAATTCATGCAGAATGTGAATTGCTCACTTAAGCATAAAGCATCTGTGCTTTCGGTTGTACTAGACAGAAGACTATTATCAACCAAGACAAAGAAGAGTAAAAGGACTATTTCTGGCTACGTAGTCGGCATCAGCTAGCTATACCCAAGTGCAGGGTATGCGACCCCTGACTCTTGAGCCTACGACCTGATGGTTAAATGTCTAGCGCCCGAAACAGTGAGCCAAGGGCTCATTGCCCTTATATTCGTGATCGCATATATAAAGTGTTCGCAATGAGCTCACCGAAGGGGTACACTCGTCGCGTTATGCCTTGGTGCTCACTGGCGGGCTTTGCCTGTCTGTCTATGAGCCACTGGCCAACTGCCCATGAGGGCTCGAGAGTGAGCCCCATGGTAAAACGGGAGGAGTGTGTCCGTTAACTATTTCCGTTTGTGTCGGGGCATAGTGCTTGGAGAATCTTTTGCACACCCCAAAGTGGTAGATGACTTATTCCCTCAGGCAGATCCACTAAACCGGTCTAATATTTCCTGTTGTTCTAAATTCTCATCAACAGTGGAGTCAAACACCAATAGAGTCCGAAGTATTTGCCAAAAAAGCTTCATTTTTAAACCCCCGTCATCACTAACTAGGAAAACTCAGGCATCCACAGCTGCTCAGTTGACAGACATATTTTATCCAGGTTGGAAAAGGCCTTTGTTAAAAGGGAAGTACGTTTTGTCTACTACAAAATTTTACACCAACCTATGGAAATAAATGCTTCAGTTGGAATGCCCGATGCGCTTTCTAAGATCACTCAGCTGATTTAAAAAGTCAGGGTTCGGAACGGTGGCGGCAGTCTTGTGTTTTAAGATCCCGTGAGCGAGAATCAGATAGACCGACTGTTCAACAGACAGGAACGTTACTGCTATTTAAGGCTCGCAGTGCGTTTCTACCTATGTAATGTTTGGTATAAGAGTCTTGAGTTCTGAGATTGGTCAAACACACACGAAAATGTAATACAACCCGAAGAACAACATAATGAAGTATAAAAAACAGCTACGATCTGGGGGACAATCTATAAAACCGTACACTTATTTAAGGAGCATTCTCCAAAGGTAAAAATATTGATTTATCCCACTTTCATCAGGTAATGGCAATCGTGACGACCTTGAATCAGGAAAAAGTTCAAGCTGATGATAAATGCCAAATATTTTGATGTAAAACCAGTTCAGAACGATTTGTAGGTGCTGCCTTCGAAGTTGTACCTGATAGCCGGCAAACGGTGGGGATGAGAGAATACGGTGGTCACGTCAACAACCTCCAGAGCCATAAGTAGGAAAAAAACCACATGCTAACGCGCAGGATACATGTCACCTCTTACCTTGTATTAAAATCCCGGACAGTTAATAGAATTATTCCCAAACGTTACACTTCGTTCTACCGGTAAGTGCTTTTTAACTGAGAAATGACCGAAAATTACTGTATTTTTATATTTATTAACGAGTTTCAAACGATCGGTCGAAAGATGTTATCTTTGAGGGTAGTAAAATGAGTTGAAAAAGTGTGTTCGTGTTTCATAGTAAAGCAAAATCAACTTCAGGCTCCCCTAGTGTCTGGACCCGCAGAAGGCCACTCTGCGAACGCCTAGAATACTAACTTGTCAATAAAATCTTAAGATAGAAAATTAGGTACTATTCAAAGTTTACAAAAAAATGGTAAAATGAGCTTCAGTGAAGGTTTTTTCAGTTATTGGGTAAGTTTCTTGGGTAATCATTATTGAAATCTTAGCAGAATTCCGGTTTCACAAAAACGGTACATTTAGAGAGTTCTGTGCTTCGCGAAGGCATTGTACCACCCATTTGAGCCTTGAGGATCACCTTCGATGGTAAATATTACAGTCCGAGAACTTTTGAAGGAAATTTTATGGCAGAATATTTTGTTTTTGCTTCGAACCATAAGTGACCTCTGTATGCCATAAAACGCCTTAATTTAGAAAAATTCGCGCCATCGACTGACCTCTCTTATAAGGAGTCTGCACAGACATATTCAGAGTAAATTTCGAAGGGACGATTGCTTGCTTTTGACTTTTAGTCTCACAACTAGGCAACTTTTGCAAACTGTCTTTTGCCAGCCAATCATATCTCCGTATTGCACAAACAATGGGGCGCACAGTACGCTGGTTTCAATAATTTACTAAACATATTTGCTGAAAGCGCCTGCTTTGTGGAATTGTTCGTGTAGGGCTCAGCGCTGAGACAATAGATTGCTGCAGGGGTGAGTAGTGATCTGAAATGTGGAAACTTCTCCTAGACAATTTAAACTATGTCATTTATTGACGATATTATTAGTCGCCATTCCAATTGGTTCACTGCGGTGATGCCAGTTAGAAAAACCAGAAGACTTTCAATTTTTAATGAAGGGATATGAACTAAAGCGCATTTCAATGCAGGGAGAGCTTTAGGCGTGAAATGCCACAAATAACCAGTCAGAAATAAGTGCATTGAACAAGAGCGCACTTTAAAATTGCATTCTAATTCCTTCTACAAAACTGCGCTTTGACGATCGTTCTGGTGTGAGAGGTACCCCTTGTACCCGTAGGTGTGTCAGCATAGTAGTGTTAAAATGGACGGTCGTATACTAATATAGAGATATTAAAACCGGCAATAACTTTTAATACTGTTGTTAAAAGCGGTTTATAGTCAACAATATACATTTAAGAAGGCGAATTTTATTACAGAAGCCCGTACTCGATACTGAATTAAAACGACCAAACAAGTCATCAAAATAGTACAGATATATGGCAGTGTTCAACGACACCTTTCGTAATTCGAAACACAGCATACACTTAACGGGGTATAACAAATAAAAAACTTTAAGCACATTTTTTGGCAATTCCTGTCACAAAGCTGTAAATATATCGAGAACTCAGAAGTCAACAAGAGTCAGTACACTGATGGGTGTCGGGGGATAGGCAAAACAATGGAAAGCTACTTGAAATCTACACATGAAACGTCTTCAGAACGGGATCCACTACACTCCAGTACAGTGTGTGAGGCCGTTTAAATTCTCAGAAATCTTATATTCGGTAAATCATTAGAACGACAGTATGTCTGCCATCGACAAAATGACACAGCGCGTTAGCTTCAGAACAGAACCGTTACTGGTCACAAAATATTCACCAGAGATTATGTAGCTAAGACAGTCACGAATGTCAGACCAGCCACGAATAGGTGCTATTTCAGGCTAAAAAAACCTAAAATATTGTCTTCAACAATGTCATCTTTATGACGTAATGCTTTTACACTAAAGTTTTGCAAATTCATCAAAAATGCATTTTTCTGTATTATATACAGTACAGATACTGTGAAACAAAACTCAGATGATGAAAAACCTAGATAAAATATTTCTAGGAAGTACTGTTAATACGGGAACTGTGAACTCACTTTAGCGCAAAAATGAATTCCATGCTTGAAGACTTCGTCACTGTAGACGGGGATTCGTGTATCCAATCCATCGTCCAGCATGAAGTCGTAGTTATGCTTGCGAAAGGGCATGTTCGTATGGTAATTTACAAGTAGGTAAGTCCATACGCTGGATAACGTCTTTTTGGTGGAAATTTAGTTTAAGAGGAACAAACAGTATGCTTATGTTGCGAGATAGTAAACGGCTGCCTCTACAAGCTTATCATGTCAGTCACGTTACTCTACGCTATTCTCGTCATCAGCGAGGCCCGTGATTGGCCAGTTAGCAAACCTATAGCAGCCCGCCTGGCTACCAGGGAGGAAACCCTACGCTGCATCCTCCACGCAAAATGCAAGTTGGCAGGACTGGCGTAACTGAGTTCTCTATCCTTGGAGTTATTTCAGACGCCATGAGCTGGTTTTTTTCGAATAGTATTCAGCTAACGAGGCGATAAAACAAATACAGGTTTGGAAAGGGAATATTTCGTTTATTGCAGAAGTAGACATTGGCCATTAGGTTATTGTTACTTGCAGTATCCTATGAGCCGCAGTCAGCAAACCAGAACTTATTCCAAATTGACGAGATAATACATAAATGAAAGAAATAAAGTATTTCAGAAGTCAGAATTTTCATAATAAATGAATTGCTTGACATCATTTCTGCATTCAATAATTATTGGAATAATCACTCATTCTGTTAATAGAGTCGAAAAACCCTCTCTACTCACATAAGGACAAGACGAAATGCGAAGGAGGGGATATTTCTAAAAGTTTGTAAGCTGCCATTTCAACACTAATTTAAGAGCTTTTTGGATGAAGTCAAATTTTCGCGGTTCAAAAACGCTTGCGAAGTCGATCTCAAGAATAGATATGTACCACCGATCAGCGTAAATCCTTAAAACCTGTTCAGCAAAACGTTTACGATAAAAGGAGGACGAAATTAAATAGATAACCGTAGTTTTCGGTGTCATAGATTAATAAATTCGGTAGATGTTAGATCACATGACATATTATATGATATTCTAATTTTTTTCCGAATTGAATAGAATGCTTAAGTAGTCTCCTGCAGTATAATCCCCAAATATTTCAGTCACTTTAGGATACCGGTTATTGGAAGAGATTTTTGTCCTGCCGCCTACAAAAGCTGCAATTATTTAAACATGACTACTGATACAATATTAATTTTTCGCATTGATACACAATGCACAGAAGAATAGTTATTGTACATATTTAGGTAGAAAATTACTTTTCTTACAATTTTATATTTAAAAGGTGGTTTCTTTTTGATTGGAAAGAACTCTTCTAATTCCCGAATAATTTTGTACCCCACCCGCTGTTGCACATGCTAGCGGGATTTTGAAAAGCCAAACTGCTGATATTCCATATAAGGAAATTCAAAAATTTCTATGCATATTTAGGAAAAGGTCATCGATGGATGATAAATCTTTTTTGTGGATGCAGGCCACGTTGTATACTTCACCTACAGCAGTAAAAATGGCACAAATACGATGCTTGATGCATGTATAATTCCCAAGGTTAAATTTTCTCATTCTTGAAACAGAAAAATTCATATGTTTCTACCAAATTCCTACAAGAAAGAATAGCTTTGCGCATGCTTTTTATAACATATATAAGAGTATTGAAAATCTACTTCAACAACTTTAAATGTTGAAGTAGCCATTCTGTAGAGTGTAGCTTTTTATGCGATCGAAAGGAATCTCGTCCCGACGCCTGAATCCTGAAGTGACATCAAAATTTGGATATTATGCGGCAAAATAATAAATTACACAACCATAACTGAGTAATAGTTCTGGACGAAATCAGCTTTTAGAATTTTGGCTAACATCTCATGAGATAGTATATCCCCTGTGTATAGTACTCTGAAATTGAACCGGAGGTTTCAAATGACGAGGGTATGGTTTCAAAAATACTGCCTCTTAGTATATAGTCCTCTCAGCCATCCCTTTCTCTCATCATTCTACATTCACTTAACTCCAGGCATCCACACTTTTAACGTAATCTCCTTCATTATACTTCCACGCTTCTATCCGTGGATTGCTAATTTTCAGCGATTGCAAGTGGTAGCTGTGGTGAGTTCGGTCCATCATTGGGTCGCACATTTTTCAGGTATTTGTCTTCGTGCCTACTCTCTTTGTAAGTTTTAAACTTCAATTTCACTTTCCGGTACATAGCACATAAAAGTAAAATAAAATCGTTGAAATTGCAGCTATCATCTTGAGTCTCGGCTGTTTACAAACATTCAAATCAAATATCCTCGAGGATTTTGGCAGATTTTTATAATTCCTTTGACAAACTTCTGAAAAATTGGCTGTCTCGATGAAGTTCTAACCTACGCCAGCAAGCGGACAGCGTGGGTTTGAATCCCACCGAGATTTTCACAATGGGGTCAAAGGAATTATTCATATTTGCCGAAATCCTCTACTAATTAATTGTGCCTGGTGGATTCTCGATTGATAGCTTAGGAAAGCCTGCTTGGGAAGTCAGCTCACTGTATCAAAACTGGGGAATTCCATACGTTCAGTAGGCTGAGTGGGTAACTTGACACAAGTGTGATTAAATTCAAGGCTCCCGGTGGGGCCTCGTAGCTCAGTTACCTAGCGCTTTCACTGTACTAAAGCCTTCCCCTTTCTGGCGTGGGTTCGAATCCCACCAAGGCTGCCGACTGAATTTTAAAAAAATAGATTTTAGGCCTTCTCTATTACGTATTGTAAGGAAATGAGTGAAATTTGGCAAACCTGTTAAGGCACTGTCGTAGCCGCACACCCTAGTAAGACTTATTTACATTTATAGGTATAGTTTACATCTAATTTCGTTTAAATTTCAAGCCTTTCATGAGATAATTATGGTATAATTGCGCCCTTTAAAAAGGCCGCGTATTAGATCTGCTGGACCAGCAGGGGGATCAGATCAGGGCACGACAGTCATTATCCGAGTTGAGCTCCCACAAGGAAGGCCAAATATGAGAGCATGGTGACACGCGTAGTTACCGGGTCACGCCGCCCCAGCCACTCTGGCCATTTGGATCAATGGGATCTGATTCAGGTTTGGCGGCATGATCAGAAGAGTCGCCCGCCACGCCAGCCACCAGCGTCGGATGCCACATTCTGCCTTCTTGATTCTGTCTTGACACCGAGTGCAGACGAGTGACGGAAGCGAGAGAGGGAGAGGGCAGTAGATGCAGCGTAAGTCGACTATCACTTAAAACTAAGCTAGGGGAAAATCGCCGTCCCTGCACCAGTAATCTGTGGAACATATGGTGGACATCGTCAGAACCAACGGGCGAGCTGTCATTTAACTTTCTGAGTCCATATAATGGTCTGGGCTGTAGAGGCGAAATAATAAAACGAGAGTCTGGTTGCCTCGCGGTACACATTAAGCAGGCAGCATAGAGATCACGTGGACCGATAACTACTGCCGGGCGTCATTTAGAGAAATGACCGCGTATTTATCCAGACCAAACTACAATTGGGTACTCAGTACCGTCGATGTACAAAGTGTGCTAGACAGAATGGTGGTGATAGGGTCGGTGATTTGCGGGTGAATATGGTTTTAGTGATAGTAGCTGCCGCTCTGTCTCCTAGCTCATCCATTTTGGCCCAGTTTCATGGCAGAGCCAAAAAGGCAGTCAACAGCCATACCATCGGGGATCTATTGGTTCTGTTATGGGCAGCTTGCTGAGTTCAATTTCTTCTAGGGGCTGACCACATGCGCTAACATAGGGATCCATTTTCACGTATAGTTTCCCACGATTGAAGTATTACAGCGTCAGAAGTACGCTTACACGATAAACTCACTGGAACCCTTCACAGGACAGGTTATGTGTCATTGTGGAAGCCCAGAGAGTCCGAAACTGCGCAATTGTGTGTGTATGTGCTATGAGGCAAGCTAGTGTTCCCGGCTTTGTGTTGGGTGCTCTGGAAACGGAGCTATCACAGACACACACGGCGATAATTTTGAGTCCCAACGGCAGACGCTAGTACTACAACAGAAGTATATGTGGCTCCGCGCCTTCCCCTTTCTCTAGTAATTTTCGCCTTGAAAAGGTTTTAACCATTTTAATTGAGGATTGAGCAACAAACGCTCGCTTGGCAGCACACATAGAGAAGACGTGAAGTCTGATTAAATGTAAGTTGAAATTCTGAAATGGATATTCGATTTGAAGAGGTAGTTAAAGTACATTCGTTGATGAATGCACACCGATCGCTAACGGAACTCATCCGTTCCGTTCTGCCTTGGGGCTCACTCTCGAGCCCCGCCAGCAACCGCACAGCAACTAATAGCAGTATTATTATTATTATTATTATTAGTAGTAGTAGTAAGGGCAGATAAACAAAGACCAGAGGGACGGAATTGTTCATCTGTAGTTTATGTACGACTGTAACACTAGTAATCGTAGGGCATAATCTCAACGTATTTCAGTGATGGCAGGATGCCAAGTTGTCTTCCGGACGCGTGAAAAACTACCCTCGGTAAGCAATGACTGCTTACCTAACAGGAATATTTCACTTTTATTTTTAATGTCCTCGTAAATTCAAAAAGAGTTCACAGGAAGGATGCATAAAATTATGTTTTCTTGTACTCACTTTGTATAAAAGTAGGTGCTCGTCAAAATTCATACCTTAAAATGGTTATTTTCAGTTTAAAAGAATTTCTTACTACAAGAATCTTTAAAACTGTCAAAGGCTCATTCCTAAAGCATCCTGCCCTTCATTTATTAATATGGCATCTCAAATATGCAGCATGTCACTTATCCCCAGCAACATTTTTTGAGCCGTATGCGACGTCTTCCTAATAGCGCATAGATATTTATGATTTTCTTTCACAGAAAATATTCACCTTAGAGGTTGAAAACATTGCATGCAAATGAAAAAGTTTTTTTTGCAAACCGAATGACCATTGCTTCCAGTATCAAGTTTTAAGAAGACGTAATTTGCTACCAAAAAGTATAAAAAAGAATATTGTTGAGCATGTTTTCTATAAAATATTTTTGAAGTTATGAGAACATCAAAAATCAATAAAATAAACTTTTGCACATTTTGTACTTATTTTAACTGGAGTGTAGTTTTTGAAGGCAAACCGAAAGAAAATAATTTAAAAGTCAGCATCCTGCCATGACTGAAATAACTAGGGATTATGCTGCGCGATAATTAACATAAAAAACTTAACTAGGTTGTCTTTTACAATCGCAAAGATATTTTTTCATGAGGCAGCACATAAACTGCATTTCTGGATCCGAGCATTCCCTCTGTCTCTTCTACTCAGAAACGTTTTAACAACTAAAACTGCGGGTAATGGAAAAAATTTTTATATTGCAGCAAGGCATCATCTATGCCAAAGTGCTTTTCCCCTAAAATCCAACAGCACTGTCGCTCAGCAAACATGGGGTTCGCATTGCAATTCGCGACAAGGAGCATAGCGATTATTTATGGCAAAGGACATTCATGTCTGCCGTAGTGCATGGCATTTGGACCCCAGCTTGACGCCCATGATTTCTGACTGCGCGTGTTACCAAATTTCATAGGCCCGTGGCCTCAGCCGTCGGTGTAAGGGACTGCTCGTTCGGCAACTAAACTTTGATCTGCAAACTTGGGTTTGAGTTGCCGCTTACCCTTATCAGCAAGTTATCTAGACTAGAACATTACATCGCTATTTGGCCTTCTTGGTAATAAGCCTCTGTTGCGACTTCATCCAGTGTGGCTATCGGGCGTTTTTCGACTTGCAAGTAAGATGAACGCTTACCGATTGCTAACACAACTCACTCATCCCGCTTTGCCTTGGAGATCACTCTTAAACACCACCAGCAGCCGCACAGCGACTAGTTGTAGTAAAGGCATATGAAAAATGCCGACAAAGACGTGTGAGACTACAATGGGTATTTCTGTCTCATTAACTGTCATCGGCCAGTCATACCCAACTCCAGGTGGTGTCATACCCAAGGTTCGAAACTGCGACCTGAAGTTTAACGCTCGAGCTACTGAGTCACGCGGCCGTGGGACTAGATTATATAACTACCTACATCTCTTAGTTAGCGGACCGTTAAACACTGCATCCAGGAGTTCGTCAGTAGGCTCTCCGATACCAGTAACACCTTGTGAAGCAAGAATTACAGGCACCACAGCAAAAAGCTTCTTAGACTCAAAACCATTATTTGGGTTTTTCGATGTCTTTAGTTATTATAAACCATTGACGTTTTTAAACGGACATCCACAGAAAAGACAGCGATGATGAATTTAGCCTCGGATAGGGGGCAGCCATCTTGCGACTAACACATGCAGGTGCTTCACATACTTCATTCAGCACGACTTTGTACATCCTAGTGATAATGAGACGCTAATCAGCTTAATAGTCCATCTGTTCCACCTAAAGGTAGAAAAAGGTTCGTCAGACGTGAGAATAAAGAAACATTAGCAGTGCGGAAGACGTTAACTTGAATCATAGAGATTTCAGTGTGTTATGCAGTAATAACATCGCTGCGGCAAAAGACTGCTGTAATCAACGCTCCACAAGAGCTGACATTATCTCTAAGCAGAGTGTATCCATAGGTCTGGGATCCCACGTCCAAGAACTAATAGGTAGTCGTTAATTGCCAGATTTTCCTCATCGCCTGCTTATGCAAATGTCCTGTTATAAAAATCCATGAGTTGCAACTAACTTCACTAAGCATAAAACGTCACCATACCACACCAAACCCTTTCACGCGATTCCGTAAATCCAATAGATATCGACGTACGCCGCGACTGAGATATTGTTAGAAGTATGACCCGAAATATTATCAAAATTCTTCAAGCGTTTTTCGAGACTAGGTCTTACGTAGTTGGCAGTATTAGTCATCACGTCTAGCTCGATGCTCAATACACAGGTTTACGCGCAAAAATAATCCCCATTTGCACCCCCAAAGCCCTGGGTTTTGCCTCAGTAGGCCATTCGTTGTTCCTAATGAAATCCAATCCATCGTTCCCGATAGGCCAATTTGAATGTCGTTTACGATTATGGCCACCAAATACTCCAGAACGGTGCTCTGCGCTGGATTACAGTGACAGTAGAATTCTAGGGCATCTACCTCACTTTATGTCGACTCCACACCTGGGCCCGGTTTCAGGACAAACTCAAGAAGACCGGGGATTGGAGAGGACGCAGGTCCACGCACTGTGGTTTAACACAAAACAAGAACAAAACAGCAAAAGGGATTGGCGGCTCGGATCCCAACTCAGTGGGAGTGCCATAAAGTCCAACTTAAGAAGGAGGCAATGCAGCCCGACTCTCAGTCCGCCAGTCGTCTATTGCGCACAAAAATAAGCACTGGGCTGACCACGCTGACCGAGTTATCCCGTCAGTTGGCAACCTTCCATGTCACTGCTTTTAACGCACCGTGATAGTTTCAAGCGCGTCAGCTGGTTTATAGAGAGGAAAAATGTACTGAACCGTTGACCTCAATCTCTCCCCCACCACCCCAATCATACCACTGTCCAAGCCGATCGGTTGTCTGATGCGGCAGAAGGCGCATTGGCTGGCGGGTCGGCGTACCCAACTTCGCGCGCCACAGCACGATCTGGCCCCCTTAACGCAAGCAACAGAATTCGCAAAAACAAAGGGTAAGAAGGAGCCATCACCGTCCATCTCAGAGACCCTGGTCAGCCACTCAACGCACAAAACAAACTTGGCAGACGGCATGGTCTGCTGTAAGCGTCAGAGTGCCAGCCTACCAAGCCACGGTTTATACAAAACAATGATCGCCTCAGGTTCATGATAATGGCGATGGTTTTTTGAATGTATTGGTGGAGATATTGTGCACTGGTGTGGTTAAGCCTACGGCAGTTTACCCCTGGTTATTGTGGAGATGCATGTGACCTAACAGGCCTATGCGGTGCTTTAAGGTGCAGGAGCAGTAAGGGCAGTGGAGTCGGCGTGGTGACTGTATGTCGAAGACCAAGGCAATGGTTAGTCAATCTCCGTGTGATTGATTCGCTGTCGGCCGATCAGGCCGATGAATGAGGTAAAGTTGCAAGTGCCGTGTGGGCAAGAGAAATTGAGATGGGCTGGGGGTTTTCGTTCGTGAGAACAGTAGGAGAAGAGAGTGTACGTGAGGGCTTGGGCGGGAGGGCTTGGGCATATGGAGTGTTGGTTTGTGACGCTGGTGCCTTTTGTGCCACCCTTGTGGTCTTGAAGGCGGTGATTCGGTCGACTTCATAGATTTCTGACTCTGTCTTCACTGTCCTCATACAGGCCGGTCGGTTTTGGGCTAGGTCATCCCATTTTGCCGGGTTGATCTGCAGTTGCTGCAGGACAGTCTTCAGAGGGCCCTTGTAGCGTCGTATTTGACCCCATTGTCGACGAGAACCCGCATTGACATCTCCATAGAAGAGTCATTTGGGTAGTCGTTCGTCGTCCATCCTCACAAGGTGGCCACTCCGGCGCAGTTGCAGTTGATTCAGCTGGGCGTAGGTGCTGAGGAGGCCTGTGTGTTCCAGCACTTCTGTGTCCGGGATCCAGTCTTGCCATCTCGCCTTTAGTATTCTACGATAGTTTCTGATAGATAGAAAGTCATTCGAACTCACGTGGCTTCCCACACAACACACTCGTAATTTGAAATTTCAGTCGTAATCATTGGCTTTTTCTTCTTCATCATAATGCACTCCCAGTCGTTGGATTTTTATGGTGGACTATTTAAAACGGTTCCGAAATTCGTAGTTAACTCTTTTCATTTGCCAAAATGTACTCTGGCTTTCTGAGCTTATCTCGAAATTTCTACTGCCGCAAAATTTTTTTTAACTGTGTATCTCGTCCCGTGCTTGCTTCAAGTAATTTTCCAGGAACCAGTGATGTATGTGGACGCTACAGGCCTCGTTTCTATAAGTTTTTATATAAATTGGGGAACCAGTGTCCGGCCTGAAAAATGACGCTCATGGCTTGTCTAGCTGACATTTCGGACGTTCAGGTTTTCGGCCTAAAGGTCAAAGCATTTCTTAGATTCTATTTTTACTAGAATCTAAAGCCCAGAAAAATGAGCTGATGCGTGCCTCCAATATTTTTTGTTCTGAGGGCACCTTTACTGCATTCTTGAGGATAACCAGCAGTTACCGAGTTAGGCAATTCATAACCCTGATCACAGACATAACATTACCTGCGGTCAAATTCCCTTGGATTCTTGTATGGCAGGCTGACTTGAAAACTTTCTATGTTGGAACAGTTGAACTGAGTTCTCTTGCCTGTATGTGGGCCCGTTAGACCAAAGGCAATGCATTTCACCCGTGAATTTACTGAAATATCCTAACTTGAACGGTTAAGTTAACAAGAATTCAAGCTGCCAAAATCAGACTGTTTTCCTTATAAATGCTTATTTGACAAACGGGATAGGCAAAAGTTTAAAAAACGACAAATATAGCTTTAGATTCAGCTGGAAGCACATAAATATTTTCGGTACCGGTTGAATTTCCTACTCCCAGCACAGATATTCTTCAAAAAGCTAGAGACGTTCTTGCCAATTTTTTTGTCACTGCATCCGGCCTTCTCGTTCGGCTTTCTGGCATATATCATAATTTTCAATGTCAGGCTTTTTATTTCCGTCCGAAATTGATGAAAACAGGTTAATAGACTCTTCGAGGTGAATCTTTTCAGATTCGGTCTAAACGTTGATGTTAATATATGATCCGAATGCCACCATTTTCAGGGGAGGATGAGCCATGTAACATTCGCAAGCAGCAGTTTCTAGTGTGTAAATACTGTTTGATACGTAAAGCATGCACATTCATTTACTCCAACAGTCCGTGAATGCTTAAAAAAGTTGGGAATAATAACCACTAAGAAATGCTGTGGAAAGATTGGCTGAGAGGATATAATTCTCTAGTGTTGGGCCATGGCAACTGCAAGGTCGGTAAAAAACCCATTTTAGTGTAGAAATCTACCCAGGGCGCTTGAAAGAGCTAAATAATAGTTAAGATTCGTGGGTACGTTTCACATAGCTGCTGACGCAGTAGTGTTAGACCGGTCTGATTGAACTACACAATTCTACACAAAAATAACTGCATAAATTCCAGAAAAACGTTTTTTGCAGACTATATCATCGGCACATGATTATTCTACCCTCTCTAATACACCTGCCCCTGGATTTAGGAGCACTAATGTGTTTACCACTCGGAGCAAAGCTAAGTACCTGCCTAATTTATGACACCTACTTAGAAAGCATGCTGACTAATATTTACAATTTTTCATTTTATTTCGAACGATTGAGGTTAGTAACATTGGGCTCCATGTTCCCGATAGACCTGCCAGGGCAGCTACATTTTTTTCCGTAGTTTTAAAAAAACAAACATTGTACGGTTTGAATTTTGAATCTGTAACTGTTGCAACCTTCGAACAGATTGTGAACTGAGGGATATAAATCAGTGGGTGATAGGATAAAAACACCGTAACTAGTTGGTGGTCACCTCATCGGGACACCAAATAAACCTCAACAAGGATATGTGCGAGCGTCCGGGGAATTTTAAATAATTCATACTGCCGGAAGCAGGTGATTGTTATGGCTCGTCAAGTCGGACATATTTTCACATAAGAGATGAAACATGAAGCTGCCGTGTTTTTGCTTTACTGGACTAGTTGCGTGGACCCACAATGACAAAATAAGGTCCGCTGAATGGGCGGATGCACGGCTAAGGGCCTGACTTGTCCCGTTCTGCCTTGGGGCTCATTTAAGAGCCATGCCAGTAAACGCATAGGGGCTAGTAGTTGAGGCAGAAGAACATTAAAAAAGACAAGGAGACTGGAATTGTCATTTCTGGCTTAATAGCCGTCGGCAGTTAGTGATACCAAAGTCTAGGTGGTGTATTATCTGAGTCTCGAACTCACGACCTGTTGCTAAGAAGTTCAATGATCTAACCCACTGCGCAATGGTCTGTTAACCATGCCAGTTCTGATCGGGAATAGCGACTGTGGTTGATGGATGCTCATCGATCACTTAGGGACTCGCTTGCCCCGTTCTGTCTTGGGGTTCACATTTGAGCCCCGCCAGCTGCCACACAGCACCTAGAAGAACGTGCTTAATTCCTCTAGAGGCAGACAAATGCAATTTATCGTCCAGTTGGTTCCTCTTTAGACGAACTACCAAAACCTGCGTATGGTGGCATTAGGTTGGATATTTTCCCCGTTTCCAGTCCGCACATAAGTTTATCCCAAAGGAAAGACGTATTATACGATTGCCTGATGAAAAACAGTGATTTTTCCAAGCGTACTTTGAAACCATAACAGAGCCACTGCTTTTTTATCATAAGTGTAAACATGTCATTCATTGATTGAAAATAACAAACATGTAAATCATTAAATTAATAAGACCCTTTAATCGGGAAGCAGAGCTAACAAAGCTGTTTACCAGCCCGTGCATATATCGGAAAATGTTCGATGCAATGATTGAATTGAGCCTTAATTGCATCCCAAGAAGCAAAATACTCACCAGTCCAAAGAAGAACATAGTCTTTTATATTTTCACAATATAACTTGCCCAGCTTTTAGGGCTTTAATTTTATCTTGAGTATTGCCTAAAAGTTTCAACTTTTAGTTAATAGCGAATAGTACTTCGTTGTTTGCGTATATTTTTCACAAATCTTTCCTTGTAGTACTGGCCTTATTAGGCGACTCAGAGCACGTATCTTTCCTGCAGCTTTGAATATTTAATGAAACACTTAAAAGACCCATAAGAGCAGTACTGACTGTTTAATTAACCCGCATAGAGGACAGGATGATTATTAGGGTGATTCATCTTCTCCTCATAGTCTTGCTACTAATTCCATTCCATGGACATAATAACGGATTGATCATATCTCCGCCCGTTTTGCGGTAACCATTGAATAAAAATTTGTGTACTTGGGTATCACATTTTTGTAATTTAAAAAGTTTAAAATCAAAGGAAAAAATTAATATTTCCGGAAAAAAGGGCATTTTCATGTCCAATGCCTCCCAACACACCTCGGTTTTTCGAGTTTTTGTCACAGTGTTGCCTCCGAAGCGAGTTCCTTATCTTTGAAGCCAAATCCAGCGTCCTCATTAAGATATGTTTGAGAAGATTTGCACGAAGATACTGTTCAATAACTTCACGTTTTTGCGGTAACCAAAGACAACTGGTAGAATTTGAGTAAAGATGGTGTTTAAAATGACTTTCTGAAAACTCATTCAAAACCCTATTAGATGATGGAGAACATTTTAGCAGTCCTCAAACATAAAGTCATTTATAAAGAAAAAACACGCAAAAAGCGAACAATAATCCATATCCGAGTATAAGTATTAGGTTGAAATTAGCATTTTGTTTCTACTTAACAATGTTACTGCGCGCAGTTTTACGTTCAAAAGATCAGCCTTTAAATGCGCATTTTTCGGGTTGCGTTTTAAAAAAAACTCACATTTGTTTATCACTCCTCGATATCTTTAAAAATCCAGGTGCATTATATAAAAATGTGGGTAAACCAACCTTCGTAGAATAGTAAACTTTCTATTCGATGGGTTAAAGATGTTTAAATCCATGAAATGTCTACTCAAATAACAGCTTATCTCTCAGTCTCTTAATTTAGTTATTGGCATCCACCGTGGATCGTATCCATTGCAACATTTTGTGAGTCCCAGGTGACATATTCTAACATGGAGAGCGTAGTGACCAGCCTTAAATGGAAAGAGTACAGCTTTTGGATTAAAGCTCCATAAAAGCAGATCAATTCGGACATTATTTGTAAACTTAAAAATAGTCAATTAGAACGTTGAAAAAACGTAATTTGCAAAATTAAACTCCATAAAAAATCGGGTTTTCCTGTGTGAATTTTAATATATAATATAAAGCTTTGTAAAGGTTACATAAAAGCAACGGATGAATCATACTAATCAAGTTGTCATTTAAACGCACATTGAAAAGCCAACATCCTGGCGGGATGGTAATAGTGTGGGATAAGGCTACCTGTTTAACAACACGATAACATTCCTGAACGAGATTTTAACTGCAATTGCAAAAAAATATTTTACTTTATTTCTAATTAGTTGTTATAGCAAAATATTTAAAAAATCCCATCTTGAATCTACCATTGCATTTGCCGTTTTTAATTGGCCTTTGCTTTTCATATCTAAAGGAAACATCTGATTAGCTTTCCAATTAGTGTACGAGAAGTGCTAAAAACGAGAAAGCAGTGACTTTTCTGTGCTCGAAAACAGCCAAATTAGATGTTTACGAATGAGATGTATCGCCTACGGCAAATATACCAACGTAGTTGGCATTAATTCTGTCTGGATATTCTAAATAAATCACGTTACCCCTTGTCTTGGGCAAATACAAAATACGTAATTACTTATTCCGCTTTCCTTTAGTTGCTAATGTTTGTTTACATGCACCAGACGTACTGTTTGTTGAATAAACATTGTTCCACAGGATTTAATTTCTGTATTGGTATCAGCCAACTAATAATAGTTTCAAAAAAGATAGCTCCAATGAAGTATAATTAGCAGTGGAGTAGACCTGTATTTCCGGCAGGGGCCAGTATCAATTAATATTATTAATATTTATTATTTATTTATTATTATTATTATTAATAATATTAATATTTATTATTTATTTATTAATTATTTATTATTATTATTATCATTATTATTATTATTATTATGAGGAGGAGGATAATGAGAAGGGGTCACCAAAGGGCAAAAACATTTTCAAGTTAAGAAGCACCCACTAGTTTGCAGTTCCCCCATCAAAAATTTCACCTCGGAATAACCTCAATAAATTAATTGATAGACCTATTCTGCCTGCAGCAGCTTCAAAATAGGAAATGCACAGGTTCGAGACGTTCGTTTTGACGCAGCAAAAAGCAGACGTTCTAAGTAAAAAATATGCCTCTGTTTTCCCTGGTTGGTGCCTTTTTGCAGTTTTAATTGAAAACAGTTGCTTTGGCGGTTATGCATACACCAAACCAGGCAGTAGATGGGTAAAGAATTTAAAAATTTAAAAATGAGGGACGGCCAACACCTTGCTTTGCCATACTCCAATAGCCGAGACTGGCTTAAGTAGACCTGTTCAAGCTAGTACAGACTTTTACGGATTTGACGGAGGTGCAGGACTACTTATGTGTCATTGGACTCTTATCACTCACCCGCTTCAAGCTATTCTATAAAGTATTGTGCACATTGAAAGCAGCCAATCAGTCAGCTGTTTGTGGAGCCCTCGTAGGTCACTGGGATGTCATTGGTTACTACTGTCTTGCCATTGAAACCGGTAGTTCTACTGCACACTGTTTAAAACTATAAGCGTTCAGAAACCGGAGGAGCTGATAACGACGCACCGTGCAATATACGTATAATTGAATAGCGTTTGGCGGCCGTACCTGGTCACGCGGGGATGTGGGTGGAGGCCATTTCTGGCCGATTAATCGTCATCAGCCAGGCATACCCAACCAAGCTTGTGCACCAACCGAAGCTTGAACCCGCAACCTGTTGATCAGAAGTCCAATGGTGCAATCCACTAACCACGGGCTCCTTGTCTTGCTGGCTTAAAAATGTTGATTCCAATCTCCTGTTATTTAAGGGCACTGTCCATGTGTCTATAATAATAGCTACTATGCCGCTATTGGAGGAGTTTGTGAACGAGCCCCAAGTGAGTTTAATTTACGAATGTTTATATTCTCGATCTTAACCAAAAAAAGAATGAGCCCGTGGCTCAACGTTCGAGCGTTGCACTTCTGATAGACAGGCTGTGGTTAAGATTGGGTACGACTTACTGATGATGGCAATTAAGCCAGAAATGGCCATTCTAGTCTCCCTTGTCGTTATCGGTTATGTCGTCTGGCCATAATACTAGCTGCTATGTGGCTGCTGGCGGGGCTCGTGAGCGCAACGAGTGAGTCTCATAATCGATCGATAAAACTTAGGGTGTAGGGGTACTAGTTAGGAGTAGCATCACACAGGTAGCATTTGGTCGCTCCATTTGTCTCGTACAGGCGGTAAATGCTCCTGTGGCCGCCTCTAATTGGTATTAACTCTCACGTGTGGCTCCTCGAACTTCGGTTCTTCCCAGCGGCCACACCCTGGGTAACCGTCACGACCGGCGGGCTAAATCAGGTGAGGGTCTCCGGTGTTGTGTGTGCCTCCACACCCGGTATGTCCGACACCCGAACTTCCCACCTCCCCCCTCTCAAAATGTCCTACGGTGGGGGCGACAGCAACCCTGTAGGCGGCCCAGGCTAACTCGGGTCGTTCTCCCAAAATCCGTGACCAATAGTGGATTTCAGCAGCCATCTGGGATGTCCGAGCAGCCCTATTTAGGGCCAGCACTGCTTGCCTCCTCGCGGAGGAAGAGGCTCGAAAAGGTGCTCTAAACAAATGCTGGTTATCACGTCTTCTGCGGCCAGCCGCGGCTCGCACATCGTAAAATACGCGGTCGTAAAACTCAAACAAACAACAATACCACCCGTCCCAATCTCCCTCGCCATACCCTTCAGGCTGCTCGGGTGAGTTCACTCACAATAGCAGCCTGGAATGTTCGTTCCCTTTTAGACAATCCTAGGAGCAACCGATCGGAACGGAGGATGGGGCTTGTCCCTCGGGAACTGGCGCGCTACAAGGGGGACACTGCTGCTCTCAGCGAGACCCGATTCTCTAAACAGGGTCAGCTGCAGGAGGTGGGTGCCAGCTACACCCTTTTCTGGAGCGGCTGGCCAAAGGCAGAGCGACGCGACGCTGGTGTTGCCTTTGCCATCCGGAAAGACTTCGTGGGACGTCTGCCCTGTCTGCCACAGTGTATCAATGATCGTCTGATGAGCCTCCGTCTGCCTCTTTGGGGAGACCAGTTCGCCACCATCATCAGCGCCTACTCTCCCCCAATGACGAGCTCTGATGTGGCGAAGGACGAATTCTACGAGGACCTGCACGCCCTGCTGGTGACTGTGCCGAAAGAGGACTAGTTATTTTTCCTTGGCAACTTCAACGCCCGCGTCGGGACGGACCACCCTGGCTGGCAGGAAGCGCTTGGTCCCCAAGGGTATGCGGACCGCAATGAAATGGGAAACCCTTTCAAAACCATCAAACCCATCTAAGGCCCCTGCATCAAATGGACCGCACCGCTGCTCAGCTCTGATGGCACAACACTGCTGACAGAGAAATCCCAAATTCTGTAGCGCTGTGCCGAGCACATAGCAAGTGTCCTTTATTGCTCATCAGCCATCTCCGATGCTGCCATTTACCGGCTCCCTCAAATGGACACGAACAGTGACCTGAATCTGCCGCCTTCCCTACCAGAAACCATTCGGGCCATGCAGCAGATTTCCAGCGATAAAGCACCGGGATCCGACGCAATTCCACTGGAAGTCTACAAACACGGTGGACCCCGGCTGATGGCAGAACTCACCACACTCTTCCAGGAGATGTGGCGCCAAGGACAAGTTCCTCAGGATTTCAAAGACACGATTATCGTCCATCTATAAAAACGGAATAGGAACCGGCAACTCTGTGATAATCACAGAGGCATCTCGTTGCTCAACATCGCCGAGAAGAGCTTCATCCGAATCCTTCTCAATCGTCAGAACGGTCACGTAGAGCAAAGCCTGCTCCCGGAAGGCCAATGTAGCTTCCGCCGACACCGATATGATCTGTGACGCCCACCAGCTACAAGAGAAGTGCCAGGAGATGCGATCTCTCCTATAAACTACCTTCGTGGATATAAGGAAAGCCTTTTGCCACGGTGAATCGCAACGTACTGTGGAAAGTCATGCAGAAATTTGGCGTTCCTCAGCGGTTCATGCACATGGTGCGTCAGCTTCATGTCGGATGACGGCGCGCATCACTGACAACGGGACGGTATCCGAAGCATTCGCAGTGACCAACGGAGTGAAGCAGGGCTGCGTATTGGCTCCCACCGTGTTCAGTCTTATGTTCTCGGCTATGCTGATGAACGCTTACCCTGATGAGCAGCCTGGGATCCGCATCGCCTACAGAACTGACGGGCACCTTCTCAACAGTCGGCGTATGCAGTCTTCAACGTGCGTGTCTACGACAGCAGTCTATGACTTGTTCTTCGCGGACGACTGCGCCCTTAACACCGTGACGGAGGAGGGCATGCAAAGAAGCATGGACCTCTTTGCCGCAGGCTTCACTGATTTTGGATTAACAATCAGTACAGCCAAAACGGTTGTTATGCAACAGCCACCACCCAGCGCGGAATACAATGCTCCCTGAATCAATGTCAACGGTGCTCAACTCAAAAACGTAGAAACCTGCGCTTATCTAGGAAGCACACTGTCACGCAACACGAGAATCGATGATGAGGTTGCCCAACTGATCTCCAAAGCTAGTCAGACCTTCGACCGGCTGCAGGCCACCGTGTGGAATTGCCACGGTATTCACCCTAACACAAAACTGAAGATGTACAAGGCCGATGTCTTGACGACACTCCTTTACGGAGCGGAAACCTGGACCGTCAACTCGAACCAAGCCAGGAAGCTGAATCACTTTCATCTCAGCTGCCTCCGCAGAATACTGAAGCTGAGAGGACAAGACAAGATCTTGGACACGGAAGTCCTGGGGTGGCCTGGAATCCTCAGCATGCACGCCATGCTGAGGCAAGTGCAACTGCGATGGAGCGGCCACCTAGTAAGAATGGACTACGAGCTATTACCCAAACGACTTCTCTTCGGAGATGACGCTATTGGTGCTCACCGGCAGGGAGATCCAAAACGACGATACAAGTACCTTTTGAAGAAATCGCTGCAGCAACTGCAAATCAACCCGGCGACCTGTGAGGACCTCGCCCAGGATAGAACGGCATGAAGAAGATCCATGAAGACTGGTTCACTAATCTATGAGACCAACAGGATCGCCGCCGCCAAGGCCCAAAGAGCGGCACGAAAGACACCAGTGCCCCGGACCAACACCGCCAATGCCCAGGCCCTTCCGACATGCCCTTGCTGTCAACGACTCTTCCGCGCGCGAATCGGCCTGGTGGGACATCTTCGGACGCAATGCACCAACAATCTGACAATTCCAATTTCTACGTCAAATTCTGCCAACCCTACTTCGGACTCCCCCACCCTCACTCCTGGCATCAATTCCATCACTCCCAACATCATAGAGACCACATCCTAGTACTTATCGCCTGTTACCCCCACCACCACAACCATCACCGCCTTCGCCTTCACTACCACCACAACCACCATCAACAATGAGGACTTTCTCCTCAACTGTCCTCACTGCGACCGCACATTCACCTCACGCATAGGCCTGGTTGGTCACTTGCGAATCCATCGTACAGAGACTGGTGAACCAGTGCCTGGAGCACCAACACACAACAGAGATTGCCGCCTTCACTTCCCTCAGTGTCCTCGCGCATTCACTCATCACATGGGCCTATTCGGTCACATGCGCATCTATGACAGCGGAATTCACCGTAATGCCGACAACACCGATACACCGTGTACACCCTCCGCTTCTGCCATTCTTACCACCACTGCCAACCCCACTACCATGAATGACCTCCCTTCAGCCTCTACCGATTTCTCCTGCCCACATTGCACCCGCAACTTCAATTCACACATTGGCCTGGTCGGTCATCTGCGAATCGATCGCACGGAGGCTGGTGAAACCAGTGCCTGGGGCTCCAACATACAGTCGCCACGCCCGCCTCCAGTGCCCTCACTGCTCCCGCACATTTAAACACCGTATGGGTCTATATGGACACCTGCGCCTCCACGACATCCTGCGGTAAACCACCTGAGGATAAGCCATATCAGCGCACACTGCCTACACCATTACATACACAACAACCTCACCATCATCATGATCCTTACAATATCACGGTTTCCTAAAGACCGTGGCTTGTAAAGCTGCCAATCTGAAGCTTAAGCAGACCACGCTGTCGGCGCAGTGTATGTGCTGTGTGTGTCGAATGGCTGAGTGCCCCCTAAACGGGCCACGTGGTACATGAGTTGGATCAACACGGGGGCCAAATCAGGGCATGGCATGCGTTATTCGGGTTGCGCTCCGCTAACAAATGCCGAACATGGGAGGTATGGTGGCACGCCTAGGTGCGGCTATAACTTAGGGGACCCGGTCGCGCCAGCCATCTACGTCCTCTTCCGCCTCCGGTCTTCTTGACTCTGTCTTGACACCGGGCTCAGGTGGGGGAGGAGGAGAGAATGCGGTAGCTGAAGCGCAAGGCTACTATCACTTAAAACTAATTCACGCGCAAGTTACCATCCCTGCTCCACCCTTCCATGGAGCATACGGTGTACATCGTTGGACTACGACGGTCGAACTATCGAGTGGCCGAGCAGTGGACTTGGAGTCAGATGGCGATGGCTTCTTCATATCTCCTGATTTAGTGAAAACTGATGTGTGCGTTATAAGGGCCAGGTCGTGATGTGGCGCGCGAAGATCGGTACGCCGATCCGTTAGCAAATGCGCCCACACCCACATAAGACAATTGACCGGCTCTGATGGTGGTCTGATTGTGGGGGTGGGGGAGGGAGTGAGGTCGACAGCTCAACGCATTTTCCTCACTATAAACAATCCGACGCGCTTGAAACTATCACGGTGCGCTAAAAGCCGTGGCTTTGAAGGTTGCCAACTTACGGGATAACTCGGACCACGTGGTCAGCCCATTGTGTTTTTAGTGTAAAGTGGCTGACTGAGAGTCAGGCTGCAATGGTTCCTTCTTAATGTGGCCTTTATGACATTCCTACTGCGTGGGATCCTTGCCAGGTGTGGTGGTACGCCCAGGGGTGGCTCCGGCCACGCCAGTCACCGGCGCCCTCTCCCATCTCCGGTCTTCTTGAATCTGTCATGACACCACGCTCAGGTGGGGGAGGAGGAGGGAGTGCGGTAGATTCAGCGCAAGTTTACTATCACTTTAATCTTAATCACGCGCAAGTTACCGATCCCTGCACCACCCTTCCGTAGAGCATACGGTGGACCTCGTCGTAATCGACGGTCGAACTGTCGATGCATGTATGTTTATATGTATGTGTGCCCCCTAAACGGGTCACGTGGTAAATGCGATGGTCCAACACGGGTGCCACATTAGGGCACGGCAGGCATTATCCGGGTTGCCAAGCCTATGTGGGGGGTTGGTGGCACGCTTAGGGGCCACGACCACACCAGCCATCTTCACCCTCTCCCATCTCCAGTCTTCTTGACTGTTTCTTGACAACAGGCTCAGGTGGGGAGTAGGAGAGTGTGCAGTAGCTGCATCGCAAGTCCACTATCACTTAAAACTAATCAACGCGTAAGTAACAGTGCGTGGACCACAATGGTGTGGAGCATGCGGTTGACATCGTAGGACTACGGCAGTCAAACTGTCGTATGTCGGAAGTACTGTTTGACGTCTTTGCCCTATATGATTAATACAAATTTACCACCACCTGTTGTAGAATGGACAGTACGTGGTTATTCCACAGTGGTTGATTGTCTTCGACACAAATGTTCATTGAACTTGCGGGGACTGACACTAAAAATTCAAGTCCTGTTCACTTACCTCTATGTCCTGCCCATAATAATTTCAGCAATCAGTTTTTTGATAATTCTCTGGAGTTTATTTACTAGAAACTGCATAGAGAACGCTGGGGGACCCAAAGAGGAGCCGAACCCCTCAGTGCTGCCTCACGCAGATGCAGAAACATAGGTAAAACACGTGTCTGGGCTTTTAGATAGAACTTATAACCGAAGTACGGTATATCGTTTTAGCCATATATGATTAATGCAAAATCTAGAAAATATATTTAGAGAATGGGCATTACGTGATTATTCCACAGTGGTTGATGGTTTCCCACGCTACATTTCATGGAAATTTTGGGGCTTTCTCATAAAAGTTATGTCACGGTCCCTAAACTCCATGTCATGCAATTAATAATTTCAGCAATTATTTCTTTAATTAATCTCTGCAATTCATATAATATAAACGGCATAGAGAACGCTGGGGTACCCACTGAGGTGCCGAACCCCTCGGTGCAGCGTCACACAGCAGCAGAAACATACGAGAAACACATGGCTGGGCTTTAAGCTATTACTTATATCGAAAGTACAGTATAATGTTTTCTTCCTATACGATTAATACAAATGGCAGTACTACTTGTTTGTAGAATGGTCATAACGGGGTTATTTCACTGGGGTTGATTGTATTCGAACCGATCATTCATTGCACTTTCGGGTCAGACCCTAAAATGTCATGTCATGGTCACTTAAATCCATGTCCTGCAATTAATAATTTCAGCAGTTATTTAATTGATTTATCTCTGGACATCATCTACCGTGTACCGCATAGAGAAAGCCGGGGGACCCGATGAGTAGCCGAACCCCTCGGTGCTGCTTCTCACAGCAGCAGAGATATCGGAAAAACACGCGTCTGGGATTTTAGCATTTGCCAATATCGGAAGTAGGGTTTAACATTTTGCCCATATAAGATTCATAACAGTTGTAGCAATTCATATTTTCATAAAAGGCATTATGTGGTTATCAAAACCTGGATGATGTCCAACATATGCTCCACGAAAGGGGGGCGTAGGGACGGTGACTTGCGCCTGATTAAGTTTAAGTGATAGTAAACTTACGCTGCATCTACCGCCTCTGTCCTCCTCCCCGACCTGAGCCTGGTGTCATGACAGAGTCAAAAAGACCGGAGATGGGAGAGGGCGCAGGAGGCTGGCGTGGCCGGAGCCGCCCCTGGGCGTACCACCACACCTGGCGAGGATCCCATGCAGTAGGAATGCCATAAAGGCCGCATTAAGAAGGAACCATTGCAGCCTGACTCTCAGTCAGCCAGTCCGCCATTACACAAAAACACACATTGGGCTGACAACGCTGTCCGAGTTATCTCGTAAGTTTGCAACCTTCCAAACCATGGCTTTTAGTGCACTGTCATAGTTTCAAGCGCGTCAGTTAGTATACAGTGAGGAAATGCGCTGAGCTGTCGACCTCACTCTCTCCCCCACCCCCACAATCAGACCACCGTCCGAGCCATTACATTGTCTGATGCGGAAGTGGGCGCAGCTACTGGTGACCTCGTCTACGTGTACTACGTACAGGACCTAGATCCCCAGACACAGCACATGGATCTCAAATTACAGGGGGTTTAAAGGCGTACATCTTATATGCGTGAGATAGCCGTAGGTCACGTTAAGAAGGAGCTATCGCAGGCTGACTCTCAGAACACCAGTCAGCCACTCAAAACAACACAAATTGGACTGACTGCGATGTCTGATTGTAATTGTCAGTTGGCAACCTTCCAACCCACGGTGCTTATTGCTACCGCACTCTCTCCTCCTCCCCCACCTGAGCCTGGTGTCATGACAGAGTCAAAAAGACCGGAGATGGGAGAGGGCGCAGGTGGCTGGCGTGGCCGGAGCCGCCCCTGGGCGTACCACCACACCTGGCGAGGATCCCACGCAGTAGGAATGCCATAAAGGCCACATTAAGAAGGAACCATTGCAGCCTGACTCTTAGTCAGACAGTCCGCCATTACACAAAAACACACATTGGGCTGACAACGCTGTCCGAGTTATCTCGTAAGTTTGCAACCTTCCAAACCACGGCTTTTAGTGCACCGTCATAGTTTCAAGCGCATCAGTTAGTATAAAGTGAGGAAATGCGCTGAGCTGTCGACCTCACTCTCTCCCCAACCCCCACAATCAGACCACCGTCCAAGCCAGTACATTGTATGATGTGGAAGTGGGCGCAGCTACTGGTGACCTCATCTACGTGTACTACTTACAGAGACCTAGACCCCCAGACAAAGCACCTGGATCTCACACAACAGGGGGTTTAAAGACGTACATCTTATATGCGTGAGATAGCCGTAGGTCACGTTAAGAAGGAGCTATCGCAGGCTGACTCTCAGACCACCAGTCAGCCACTCCAAACAACACAAATTGGACTGACTGCGATGTCTGATTGTAATTGTCAGTTGGCAACCTTCCAACCCACGGTGCTTATTGCAACCGCACTCTCTCCTCCTTCCCCACCTGAACCCGGTGTCATTACAGATTCAAGAATACCGGAGATGGGAAAGGGCGTGGGTGGCTGGCGCGGCCGGAGTTGCTCCTGGGCGTACCACCGCACCTGGCTAGGATCCCACGCAGTAGGAATGTCATAAAGGCCACATTAAGAAGAAACCATTGCAGCCTGACTCTCAGTCAGCCACTACACACAACATACACATTGGTCTGACCACGCAGTCCCAGTTATCCCGTCAGTTGTCGACCTTCAAAGCCACGGCTTTTAGCGCACCGTCAAATTTTCAAGCGCGTCAGATTGTTTATACTGAAGAAAATGTGTTGAGCTGTCGACCTCACTCTCTCCCCCACCCCCACAATCAGATCACCGTCCTAGCTGATCAATTGTCTTATGTGGGAGAGGGCACCTTGGCTAACGGATCGGCGTACCCGTTTTCGCGCGCCACAATGCAACATGGCCCCATAATGCTCACACCATTGCGTTCGGAGATGTCTGACCAGGCCGATTCGCGCTCGGAATGTGCGTTGACAGAATGGGCACGTTGGAAGGATATTAGCGGCGTGGTTTCGGGGCAGTGGTGAATTTCGTGCCGCTCTTTTGGCCTTGGCGGTGGCGATCTTGTTGGTCTCATAGATTGCTGAACCAGTCATCACGGATCTTCTCCATGCCGGTATATACTGGGCAAGGTCATCCCAGGTCACCGGGTTGATTTGCAATTGCTTCAGATATTTCTTCAGTGTCCTTGTAGCGTCCTTTTTGACCTCCAAGTCGGCGAGCACCCGCAGCGACATCTGCTTAGAAACGTCGTGCGGGTAGTCGCTTGTAGTCCATTCTAACCAGGTGGCCACTCCATCGCAGTTGCACTTGCCTCAGCATGGCGTGGATGCTGAGGATTCCGGTCTGCTTAAAGACTTTCGTGTCCGGGATCCTGCCTTACCATCTCATCTTCAGTATTCTTTGGAGGCTGCTGCTATGATAATGATTCAGCTTCCTGGCTTGGTTCGAGTAGACGTTCAGGTCTCCGCTCCGTATAGGAGTTTTTGTCAAGATGACGGACTTGTACATCTTCAGTTTGGTGTTCAGGTGAATACCTTGGTGATTCCACGTGGAGGCCTGCAGCCGGCTAAAAACCCTGACTAGCTTTGGAGATCAGTTGGACAATCCCGTCGTCGATTCTCGTGTTGCGTGACAGCGTGCTTCCTAGATAAGCGAAGGTTTCCACGTTTTTGAGTTGAGCACCGTTGACATTGATTTTGGAGCATTTTATTCCACGCTATGTGGCGGCTGGCGCATGACAACCGTTTTGGCTGTACTGATTGTTAATTCAAAATCGGCGCAGCCTGCGGCGAAGAGGTCTATGCTCCTTTGCATGTCCTCCTCCGTCACATTGTTATGGGCGCAGTCGTCCGCGAAGAGCAAGTCATGGACTGTAGCCGCAGATACACGGGTTATGGACTGCATACGCCGACTGTAGAGAAAGTGCCCGTCAGTTCTGTAGGCGATGCGGATCCCAGGCTGCTCATCACGGTAGGCATCCATTACCATACCAGAGAACATGAGGCTGAAAAGGGTGGGAGTCAGTTCGCAGCCCTGCTTCACTCCGTTGGTCATTGTGAATGCTTCGGATACCATCCCGTTGTTATGCACACCGTCATCCCGTCATAAAGCTGACGCATTATGTGCGTGAACCACTAGGGACAGCCGAATTTCTGCATTTATTTCCACATCCCTTCGCGATTCACCATGTCAAAGGCTTTTTTATGTCCACGAAGGTAGTTTATAGGTGAGTTCGCGTCTCTTGGCACTTCTCTTGTAGCTGTGGGCGTCAAAGATCATATCGGTTTTTCCGCGGTGTCGGCGGGAGCAGGCCCTGCTCTACGCGACCGTTCAGACGATTGAGAAGGATACGGGCGAAGCTCTTCTCGGCGATGATGAGCAACGAGATGCCTCTGTGATTATCACAGAGTTGCCGGTTCCTCTTCCGTTTGTAGAGAAGGACGATGGTCGTGTCTTTGAAATCCTGAGGAACTTGTCCTTGGTGCCACATCTCCTGGATGAGTGTCGTGAGTTCTGCCATCAGCCGGGGCCCGCCATGCTTGTAGACTTCATGTGGGATCGCGTCGGATCCCGGGGCTTTATCACAGGGAAGCTGCTGCACCGCCCAGATGTTTTCTGGTAGGGAAGGCGGTAGATCCAGGTCATTGTTCTTGTCCAATTGTGGAAGTCGGTAAATGGCAGCATCGGAGATGGCTGATGAGCAATAAAGGACACTTGCTACGTGCTCGGCACAGTGCTACAGAATTTGGGATTTCTCTGTCAGCAATGTTGTGCCATCAGAGCTGAGCAGCGGTGCGGTCTCCTTGATGCAGGGGCCTTAGATGGGCTTGATGGCTTTGAAAAGGTTTTCCATTTCATTGCGGTCCGCATACCCCTGGATTTCTTCAGAGTTGCGAAGCATCCAGATGTCCTGCCCCTCCCGCAGCCGTTGCTTTACAAGGCGGTGGCATCTGAAGAAGGCTGCTTTGGTGGCGTTATTCTGAAGGCCTATGTAGGCTTTGTGTAGACGATTCATCTCCGCGAGCAGGTTGCTGATCTCTTCATCATTTTCAGTAAACCAGTCATGGTTTTGGCGGCGTGCGCGTCCTAGGACATCGAAGGCGGTGGACTGGATGACGTTTCGCAGTTTCGTGTCTCTACAGTGGCGTTATCCTCTGGAGCACGCAGGTCTTCCAGTTTCTGGGTTATTTGGTTGCTGAAATCAAAACAGTGAGCAGGAAAATTTACAAAAGTGTATTTGACTTACCTGGCGGTATAAGTACGGTATAAGGTTTTTGCCATATAAGATTCATACAACTTCTAGTACTACCTGTTTTGCAATAGGCATTACGTGGTTATTCGACTGTGGTTTATTTTCTTCGACCTAAATTTTCATTGATTTTTCCGTGTCTGACACTCAAACCTCAAGTCCTGTTCACTTACATCTATGTTCTGCAATTCATAATTTCAGTAATTATTTCCTTGATTTATCTCTGTACCTCATATACCATATACCGCATAAAGGAAAGCTGTGGGACCCACTGAAGAGATGAAACCCTCGTTGGTGCGTCACACAGCAGCAGAATCATCGGCGAAAACGGGTGCCTGAGTTTTCCATTTTTACCTTTGTCGGAAGTATGGTAAAACGATCTTGCCATATATGATTTAAACAACTTGTAGTACTACTTTTTTGTTGAATGTGCATTACGTTGTTATTCCACAGTGTTTGACTGTCTTCGATTCAGCTGTTTATTAAAATTTCAGCTGTGACCCTAAAAAGACATGTTCGGATAACCTGACTCCATGTCCTGCATTTAATAATTTCAGAAATTATTTTTCTTGATTAATCTCTGGAGTCTATTACCAGAAATCGCATAGAGAACGCTGGGGGACTTACTGAGGAGCTGAGCCCCTCGTTGCTGCATCATGCAGCAGCAGAAGCATAGGCTTACCACATGTCTATGCTTTTAGATATGAGCTTTTTTGGAAGAACGAAATAACGTCTTTGCCACCGAGGACGGTATTTTAATTTTCGGTGAAATATAAAGTGCTGCCTGCGGCAGAAATAGTTTCCGATAATATTCCAAGCTCAGTCAAAAAGCTAAAGTTACATAATTTTCATTTTTTCGACACCCATATATAGGCAGGCAAATCCGGTACAACTTTTAATCCCTCGTAGGACACCCGAATAAGGACTACCTCCCCCTATTCCGAGGGCCTGGAGCTAACTTCCAGGGATTAAATGATTCGTTTTAAGATTTGAGATTAATAGTTCGGTTAGAGTTACGTGTACGGCTTTGGACATAACGATAATTCCAACAAAGACAAGGGCGACTTGAATGGCCATTTCTGGCTCATTGGTCGTTATCAGCCAGCCATACCCAACCCCAGCTGGTTCTCCCTCGAGGTTCGAATCCACAACCTTTTGAGCAGAAGTTAAGTGTGTTAATCACTGACCAACGGGCTCATTGTCTTGCCGGTTTAGATCGGGAATATGGACATTCATTGACAAACGCACACCGAGAGTCGGGTGGTGACCCACCTGTGGTTGAATACAACTGACGGTTGAAGCCTAAAGAGCTAGAAATGGCCATTCCAGTCTCCCTTGTCTTTGTCGGAATTATCACTCTGTCTGTCACTAGCCTCTGTGCGGCTGCTGGCGGGACGCTAAAGTGACCTCCAAGGCAGAAAGGGACGAGTGATACGTGAGTTTTTGTCAACGAATGTCAATATTCCCGAGCTAAACCAGCAAGAACACCTTCGAATAGCCATTTCAAATCAATTCGTCCAGGCGGTGCCAGGCTCACATCCAATGAGTCTGGATTCATTTGAGGATTGTTCTTGCACAGTTTCATTTTTCAGCCACCAGATGATAGCTACGAAACGTGAAAAGCTGTGTAGTATTCGTCACCTTCCCCTAGGCCGTCGTTTTTGTTTCACCATTTGAGCGTCGCCCATCAACCACATAATGAGAGGGCAGTTGCTGCTCTTTTCGCTCTGCTAACGTCCATTTTTTATCTGGAAAGATTAAGTTGACAAGATAATGGAGATTCGGCAGCATATTCCTATTGATGATACCAAATGAGACGACCACACGAGGGTGACAAACTGTCGGTGACTGTTGGGTTAAGACACTCTTTTGCAGCTCTTTTGGAATCGATTATGGCACAAAACGGAGATCAGGAGCCCATTGGAGTTTCCTTGATCTGTACATTGACTTCTTCTCCAAAGGTCAAGTAGGTCTTCTGGCAAACCTCGAGCGGCCTCATGTGATGCTCAATTATAATTTGGCTCTGAGTTTCGTCCTGCGACTCCTCATGTTTCCTACGTAAGACATTTTGGTTAAACGCAGCAGAATAGACATGATTAAGGACGTCTCTTCTTAGGGGACCAGGATTTTGTCCGATTCAATCCTCCTCCCCTGTTGCGACCATTTTTCCTGCGCTTTTATGCCATTGTGCTGACACTTAATGAGCTACGTAACTTTTTTTATCGTCGGGCTCAAGTGAGTGCGTAACCTTCCCGTTAAAGTTAGCCTTATCTACCATTTTTAGGAGTAGAAAACAGCACACGCGTCTTTGAGAAGGTGGTCAGGCTAACACAAAAAACTGAACACGTGTGACCTATTCAAAGTGATCTTAAAGACAAGGGAAGTTAGAAGAAGTACCTGGGCTCTAATTAATGTTTGGCTCGACCAACTTTTGGTGAGAATAGTCAACCTAAATATTACCTCTTCCTACGACTGTCTCCCAGATATGCAAACTATTAGATAGTCTTCTTTTTAAGTGACCGATTCCATGAAATTTTAACTGAAATTCTGAATTTTGTTTTCGACTGGGCAGGAGGAATTTTGTTTTTAATACTGGTTACCATACCATAAAATCCCAAATGTTGTTCACAGACCCCAGGTTTCCGGCTTTTTAATGTATGTTCTACCAGTCACCTGAAAAAACCATATTCGGTGCAAAATAACTACGCAAGTAGTAGCTAATTATTTTCTTACAAAAGATCGGCAATGCGTTTTCACTCAGAAAGGATTACATATACGCAGCGTACTCCCAAGTCTTTTCACACACGCAAAGATGCCAACTTTTGAGTGCACATCCTTTTAGCCGTCGGAAAAAATGGCTACTGAATTATTATGAGTTTTACTTTTGATTGCAATACGCTTATACAGTTGCATATATTTTTGAAAATAACATAAAAAGGATTCTTATATGGGACATATTCGGAAGCAAATCACGTCAAGAGAAAATGGTATGTGTACGTTTTAGCAAGTTGATGAGTTGCTAATAGAAGCAAAGCGTCGGGTTACAGGAAGTAGCCACGAATACGGCAACTACAGTAACGGTTTGATAACTTCATACTGCAACAGCTTGCCGGGCAGACAACTATCACACCACCTGCAACTATCTGCGATGCATTTGGTAACTGCCACTTGTGATAGGCATGTAGTAGCGTAACAACTACACCCTGTTAATACTGCAAAACCTGGGCGATCTAATACCCTTATCTGACTCTGTCTCTGATGATGGATTCGAGTGATAATCCGAAACGTTAGGCTAATAAATCTCTTGTTTAAGTGATTTTGTCTTCGTCTTCGCAAGTTTGCGATTATAACATTTTAATAGACCGTGCAATATCCATTCAAATGACATCAAATGTCTCCCCGAATTAATGCTTCTAGCGAAGTATACGTCACACTGTAGGAATTGTATGTTGTATTTCAATAACGGCATAGAGAAATGTACGATTTTCTATGCGTAAAATGTATATATCTTGAAGACTGTAATCCCTATAGGAAAATGCAACGCCAGATCGAAATTAAACTAGTTTGGAAATTTAAAAACCGTTCAAAAACCTATAAATACTCTTTTCAAATATAAACCTAAAATAAAAAGTCATTTGCTACCAATAAAAAGCACAAGAAATACTATTTTTGGGCTTGTGATCCGTAAGATGTATTAGAATTCATAAAAGCATGGAAATTAGTAGGAGGGACATTTTGGCAGGTGACAAAAAAATAATGTTTTCAAAAGCCTGCATTTCAGCAAGGTTGAAATATCTTGAAGTACTGCTGCACAATAATAAATCTTACAGCCCCATGCAAGCAATCCATCCTTATAAAAACACGCTTAAGAATTTCTATGAATAGTTCTTGAGCTCGGCTACCGACTATACTCCGAAAAGTTAGTACACTTCCCAGTCTCAGTTGCTAGACTCGCAGCATTGGATGCTGAAACACTTATAAACAGCCCAATCCATGACAGCGCCAGTAATATGGCAAATTAGGGCACTTCATTAATTGTGGCGGAGCCAAAGTGTTGCCCTGACTAAACCCGCCTCACATTGAGATTGAGAAGAAGCAATATGGCTAATGATGTGAAATGATTATCCAGCCTATTTGAGTGCATTCTCGTAGATGTTGTTAGAAAATTAAAGCTCCTAGTTAGCCTTTAGCTACAATAATCAGTAAAGACCCCATAATCAGCCACTTATTTTTGCATATTGCTAAAAGTGAAATTTCTGCATCCTCTAGGGTAGGAGCTTCACCACCTGCGATTAAATTTAACCGAATAAGGACACAAAAGTAGACTGCCTAGAAAATCAATCTAAGCAAAAGGAGCTTTCATTAGTTAGTGACATGCGAAGATGGACACTGTTATCCGGCAATTTTGAAAGTCTCAGAAATCTCATATATGTTCTTATAAATAAGTGTTCAAACTTCAATTTGCCTGCCTTCTGCAAATTTATCTCTGCTTCCAGAGAATGTTGTACCATGCATATTACATGAAGCTAAGAAAAAATAATAAACCTATGATTAAAGGTTAGAAAATGGAACTTGAGATTTCTTCCAGGCTGTTTGAAACATCGGCAGACTCATCAGATGTGCCGCTGGGCTCGGGCTAGATCCTCCTGAAAACTTGGTTATTCTAAATCCATTTAATCGTCCTAAAACTATAAATCAGAGGATAGCCCAGCACCTTGGCAACCTAAATCAAAATTAAAATCGGAAGTTTTTAACTATTGTATCAATTGCTCTGTTTAGGTCAAGCAACCTTATTCTAACCTCGGACGATTTTTCACGTAAAAGGTTCCCCGAAAAGGAGCGACATCCAGTTTAATATAATTCTTAGTAGCTAGTGGACTCCCGTGAGCAGTTTTGAAAAGAAGGCATTTACCTTTAGTTTAAATGGTTCTTTGTCTACGATTTCATCTCTCCAAATGAACTTGGAAAATAACTGCCGATATAACTGCGACTGATATTCCTATACCACGTAACCTGACGAGTTATCAGTGGCCGTCCTAATTAATTTCATCACTTAAGACGTCTTTGACCTCCCCATCGGCTTCAAATAAATTCCAGCTGAGCATATTCTCTCTGATCTCCACAGCTACATGTTCTTTAAGACGATTTACCAATGGCCTTCTCAAAGGATGCCCGAATGGTCGGCTCAGTGATTTACGAGCAGAGGTTCTCGTGCACATCTGAGAAGACACGCAATACTTCAACTCGTAGGCAGCGTTTTTTTGCTAAATTTATCACTTGAGGGCAGGGGACAGGGGTTACGGTGCAGTAGACGGTAGGCTGCCCTCGTTCGTGATGCATCCTATTTAGGAAAATAAATATCCCCTCAATTACCAAACTAGCCTTGAAACGTTACAACTAGCAAAGACGTTGGATGTAGCCGATGCAGTAGTCAGCTTTAGGCCTGTCTTTTCGTAGGTCTGCTAAATTTTCCGAGTGGCGCTTGAACCCTGTGGGATGTCGAGCAAATATTTGCGACTTTCATTGGATACTACTTTGAAGGTTGGTTCTGCGATTTTAAGGGCAAATGTACCCCTTCCCTAACTATCGGCCTAACTGGAAGTAGTAAGTAGTTCAGTTAAGCAGTTCATTAAGTGAACGAAACCTCCATGTAATTGCTTTTGCCCCTCCGCCCTCTGAGAGCCTAATTAAAATGCCGTCCTTAAAGAAGAACAGGACAACGGCGCTTGCTGGTAACCCTCACAGGCCTGGTCAAAACGGAACGTGCAGATTGCTGGTACTTGCTAGCAATTAAAAATCCTAAGACTTTAATTAAAATTACATCAAGACGTATAAATACAAATCTCCGTGTATTTCTTAAAATCGGGTTCGTGATTTTGTAAAGTGCCCAACCGAAGGAAACTGTGAATTTATGGGTTTAATCGAGCCCCCTTTTTGTAACTGGCTAAATTCAGTAGTTCGTCAACTCTAGGAGAGAGTCTTGGTAACAGAAGTACTAACGTGTACGGAACAGCCACAATGGTCAGTTCTGATAAATGGTACGAAAGGGAAAAATGCCTGACCTCAATATGTAAAAGGGGGAAGTATATGATAGGACATGTTTATGAGTGCTACAATATTACAGTTTGCCTTTTGCTAACATCCAAGGGAGTCTCCAACCGTTGCATATTAGTTTGTTTGGGCCTTCTCTTGAAGGAAGTGTGCTCATTTGGAGAGTGTAAATTTGGTGCACTCTCGAATGTGATTGTTTCAACAACAAGGTTCTTAACATTTTTGGAGAACTAGAAGTCATTGGGAAGCCTTTAACTGCCCGCATCAATGCACTGCAATCCAATGTATCTCTGGGACGAGTTGGTGGTAGACATAACACCCTACTACAGAATCTCACTTCAAGGGGCAAATCAATTAAGAGACATTTATAGAAAACTAAAACTAATACTCTAGAGACATTAGTACTTAATCATGTCCATGCATGCAGGGCATCCCAGTAAATATCTGTTTAAGTTAACGGGGCTCTTTCAAAATTTAGCAAAATATATTCAGTAAATATAATAAAATTACGTGTTTTGAGTATTTTATTAATGGCTACGCCGGAGTTTTCATATTCAAAGATATGAAACAGCATGCATAAAAATAAAAAAGTGAGTATTTTCAATCAGGCTTATAGGAAATAGCATGAAAATCAGTTCCTGCATCAAGACAGTATTTGAACTCCTTTGAAGACACTCGACAAGTTGCAGAAAACAGATGGCTTGAAAATTGAGACGGTCTTGCGTGCCTAACTAACCCACCACAATGATAAATTACGCTTGAGAAACGAAGAATTATTGGTCCATAACATTTCATGCAATGCCTGAAATTCTAAATATTGTGGTCAAACTGTAACAGTGGACTGCGCATGTATACGGAAGCATCTATTTGCAGATAAAAAGGTAAAAACACCTTTTTTTAGGTAAGCACATATGTTCTGAGTGCTAAGCTTATCTTTTCGTGACACAAATTCACCGCGTTGGCGTCTGTCCCTTCAGGACTGACAACGAGACCCTTGAGACCGTGCACACGGATGAATTGTGCATCGATCAGTGGATACTGCAAACAATAATCTATAAAATAAATATTAGGTATGGCAACCAATCGGAGCAAGATGCTGGCTTACGATGCTAGCCTGCTGTGAGAAAAAAGTCAGAACACCATCGAGTTTTAGACGCATTTACAAAGTTACAAGTTTCACGCACTAAATTAATGTCTAATGGCAATGAGGGGATCTGGCGTCGACAATTTACAGAATAACCTCGTTTACCCTCCCAAAGCATTTGTTTTGTTTCAACGTATGATTTTTGGGATGACGTTTAGTAACATATATTTATATATGAAACGTTTCCTATGTGTAAGGCTGTTTAGAAAGAGTTGACAGGGTAGTCATGGAGAACCCATCTTAGCCTGTATACAGGTGTCATTACTCATTGTAAAGGAGGAATCATTGACACCAATGTTGCTCAGCTAGCGTTTTGAATAGTCGGGTGAACTTGGTTAAAACTACCAACTCCGCCCCTAGGAGAGTAATTTTACTGAACAAATAGGTCCGCAGACTGCGTTACTCCATCCATGGTAAGATTGAGTTTCCTAAATTAATGGCCACATTAACATGGCACATAAGAAGGTGGGAGCTTTTGCGCCAGGCCACGTATTGGGTCCTTACTCATTACTAGTCGCCGGAAAGGCGACAGAACAAGTGGGCCCTATATCCACGTACACTTGCGTATGCTGATAGTTATTTATTTCAGCAAGTAGATGGGGCCTTTCATGCAAAGCGTGAAAGTCGATCTGTCGGTCTACTTACGAAAACATACAGTTAGTGACCTAGTTTATAAAATATGCCAAAATTATTGAAAAATAGCAAAAGGTAAACCAGTCTGACTGCTTCCACCATAAAAAATAACCTACAGTGAACGATTTGTAGTTAAAAAACGCAAAATAAATAGTATAAGTACGATATCGTTGATTAGAAATAAGATATTTCTTAAGAAAAGTGGATTTGTTGAAAACGCAAATATTCATGCCACGTGAGAAGAAGCACGTTTTTAAAGGATATAGTGCTTTCTTATAGATATAAATGACGAAATAAAATAAATTAAGAAGAGTAATTTTCAAAACCTTATTTGTTATATACAGGCTCATAAGATAAACTTGAAGAATAACAGTCATATGAAATCTGGCACAGAGTGAAGTACGCAATATCTGATCTTCTTGGGCGACGAAGATATAATTCTTCTGCTACGCACGGCTTACTCTGGATAAAACTGTCGAGTGTTAAGTCCTCAAGTTTTTGTTTTGATTAAATTTCTTTCCCCTCAATGGGGGAAAGCTATTAACATGGGATATTGCCAAATATAGAATAACTCACATTTCTGCTGAAAATTGTAAATAGCTCGAGAAAATCATTCAGCAACATAATGTAAATGCAAAATGAACCTTTTCTGGAACGCTTTGGATGATTTCTTAAATGAAAAACGTTTCAGGTGCATAATATAGATAATCCCAAATTCTCACATCATGTTTAATTAATTAAGTCACATATTCTATATGAAAAGTAAACCAGGGCATTATAAGAGAGCTAAAGTAAGCAAACGAAAAATTGTGTAACTCAGCTTAACATCAAACTAATGGCTGGGGAGTAAAATTCCAGACTGAACATTAAATCCAATATATCATTGTAATATTCTCCATTAACAATTACTTATCCTGAAAAGACTAAGCTATATGATAATGATATTAAATTTTTAAATCTTAGGCGGGACAGCGGTGAACGAATGAAAATCTAAAAGCAGCCGTATCATAGGTGGCATGTGAGAATTTTCTGGTGAGAGATACGTTATGTGACCTATCTATTGAAACAAAATATCAGAAACTAAGACGATTGACTTTCGACATCTAAAAGACTGCACATTATATTTAATCCCGTAACCTATTCCAGAAAATATTTTTGCATGAAGAATATGTTTATAAATACGCTTATCTGTCAAAATGAATATAAATTTGAACGAAAATCAGCATTGCCTTGTATTTATTTTTAAACAGGCGTATCAGCAGGATTTATTGATATCAACAAATTTCGTGACGGCTTATCAACGAAAAACCTGACTTTGCATAACACAGATAACGAATGAAAGTGGACAGCAGTTTGAATTTACAGAAAATCAATACAAAACATCAAGGGTCAGAGGATAACGTTCAGAACTTCAGGAACGAAAATGTGGTTGAGAAGCTTAGACAACTGAAACCATGAATCATCTAGAGTGAAAATCACCAGGGTAATTGTAGTTTGACCACGTGGTCTAGTTACTTGCAAAGGTAGGGTTTCTCTCTACGTATATACGCTGCTTCCAAGTGGAGCAAAGTCCGAGTTTTTCGACCCCGAACAAGAACTCGGAAAGCTGTTTTTAGGTCTACATAGTAACCACTGTCTCGTAGATGTTTAGTAATCGAAGAACTTGGTACTTTATTTTCTTGTTTAAACAACCAATTAGGTTAATGTTCAGCGGCTCTGGTGGAATACAGGACTAGACTATGTTTGCGCATTCGCGTTTCCTTTTTAGGAGAAGAGAGTAATCTAAATCTGCAAGTTTTACCCTACTGACCTTTTTGCCCTGGAAAAGTTTTTTTCTTTCACCACTTAAATCAGATAAAGCAAGGTGCAAGAATGCAGGTTAACTTTTGAAACAGATAAGTTTTATCAATTTAAAAAAACTGGATTTGTGACTAAGTTTGCTTTGATGTCCTAAAACGCAGAAATAAAATTTACAGTTAATCTCTTGTTTTAATGTTCCGATATTTTTTGCAATTTTTTATTTAATCTGATGTATTACTATGGATAAATATCCACAAAAATCTCTGATACATTTGAAATATGTTAAATGATATTTGGGTATCGAATGGTTTCCATTTATGCATAATTAAGGAACGTAACGGATCGAATGTCAGCAATTTCTGCAAGCTCTCACTATTTATATGACCATTCTGTTTTGCGTTTGCAATCTTTCACTGGAGTCAGTAAGTGACTAGATATAGTAAATAACGCTCAAATATAGAAATAAAAGCAAGTTATTTAAGTTATAGTAGAATGATTATCAATATATTTCGAGGAAGTGAAAAAACCGCTCACACATCCCAACGTTTACTTTGAGAAACTTTGGAAAAAGTTAATGTATGCGGACCTCTTACAGTTAAATATCTACTCAAAGCGCTTTTAATGAGGTAGTTTACTAAAGAACGTTTTTTTCTCTTTGGAATATTATTTTCAGACTTTTGTTTTGGACGCTGATTTTTCTACGCAACATTTTTAAGGTTGGTTTGAGTCTGTAAATTTGAATTAAATGGCCATCTGCATCAGAAAGAATATTTAAGAATGCACTCGTTGGTAAATGCTTTCAAAAAATACCTTATTTTGAAGTTGTTGATAAACACATAGGACAGACTCTACCTTTATGAGCCATCAATTCAAGACCATGAAAGCATGAAGTATAAATAATTATTTCAACGAAGAGTTGAAACACATCGCAATCCATCACCAGAAATATTAAATACATTTGACGAAATGAAATGGTTCTTAATATAAACAAAATTGTATGTTTATGATTGGACCTGACATTTCTATTTAAATATTGTCACTGGTCGGCCTGTCAAAATGTGTTCTTGTGAAAATCTTTATTCCACTGACACCACTGTCAACGAATTCACAAATACCTGTTTGTTTTACCAAACGCATCTTAATCTAAAAATGGAAGAGCAGACCAGTCCAATTTTGTTAGACCGTGTTTGAATTGGAGGCTGATTGTAACCGGGTACTGATGATATTACATTAATGCTTTGAGTATATGAAGTTGAAGCAGTATTAAAGCAGTATGTTTAAATTTAGTTTGAAATTTGCTGATTTATTAAATCTTTTCTTTGCATGTATATGTTTTAAGTCATCTAAAACTTAAGATTACACAATCTCACCAATTTTTCAATTTTTAGAACGTTGCGGTCTTTATAAAATAAATTGCACATTATCAAATGTCTAACTATTACTTTTCATTTTCCTTTTGTTTGAAATTCACAAGAACAAATGGAATGGTTCAATGTCTAAGATCAGAATAACAAGATATTCAGATGCCTTCGAGTAAGGATGACTTGTTTCGCTGCCGAAGCAGGACAGCAGAACAGAAATTGCTCACAATACATGTTGCTGTGTGCCAAATTTCGGAGAATTTAGGTTTTGGATTAACGTGAGGGTTACGCTTAAGGTCACGGTTAGTTTTATGGTAAAGGTTTAGGCCAGAGTAAGGGTTAGGGTTTGTATTAGGATCATGAGGAGGGTGAAGGTTCGAGTTTGATTTAAATGTTAGGTTAAGGTATAAGGCGGGACTGGGGTAAGATTAAGGTTACATTTTAGTTATATGTAGGGCTAACCGTTAGGAATAGGACACGGTAACTGTTAGCCTTACTGAAATTTACCGTACGGCCACCTAGGTAAATTGTGTCATTCGTAACTAAATCCCTTGTATCTAATGCATGTCAAACGGTATGTAAAATTATTAGGTGCTCTGATATGAGCACCCTGTTTAGAAACTTTGATAATGCTCTGCGGATCCGTTTGTGTGTAGCACGCGTAGATGGACAAATTAGCTCTGCATGCCACTCTACCTGAGCGCGCCTACAATCACCTTGACACTGTCTTGGCCTCGGAGCGGGATGAGTGGGGGATAAGAGAGTGTGCTAGGTGCTGTGTAACTTTGCCCCGCGGGACTGGAAGCACTGGCCACGATGCGAGTTTGTACTGGGTGCCAGCTTCTGTTAGGGTGGGCAGGGTCTCCGGAACTCCATCCTGCATCTTGCACTCGATACCTTTACATGGACATTTAAATGAAAGTTAACTTATTCACACCGATTTTTTACGTTTTTGGAATTTGCCGCTTTTCGGAAAAATAAGTTTGCATTTCTTAACAAGGTAATTTTAGTTTCATACGTTTATATTTTTAATTCGCCTTAAGCTTTTTTCATATAAGTTTACAATTGTTATGCATTTATTGGTTCCAATTTGTGATTCATTGGCAACCTTTCACACATTTCGGTTTTTTCAGTAGTTAGGTTGTGCAAAATACCTCAACTCCAAAAAATAATAGTTTCCGCTGTACACAAATTTATCAAAATTTCGCATAGCCTCTTAGTTACTTGTCGAATGTTGGTTTTGGTAAGAGTGGTGGTAAGGATTTATCTATTTTTTTCAGTAAGCTCACTAGTAGGCACGTGGTTGACTCCACTGGTCGTTGACTAAACCACCTGGTTAATTGCTTTTCTGCTCGATTTTTTCAACCTCAGTGTTTATCTCGTTAAGCCAACCGCGGGGGTCTTACTTTGTCCCCTTGGCTGTAATTGCTTAGGATTGTTTAGTCCGGGGGGGACTAGCTGATGTGCCGGTTGATTGAACCGACGTCTGAAAATTCTGCCACAATGTTGAATAGTTCAGTTGGATACTGCGCTCGCTGTATGCGGATCAGTCGTTGAAAGGCAGCGGTATGTCTAGTCTCTGTTGTCTACCATTTGCTTCGAAAATTAAAGTCCCCTCTCCGTAACGTAGCTCCAAGATGGACGTGGAATACTCAGATTTTTGTTTCTGACTTGTCAGCTATCAAGATTCAGTGATATTCTGACAAAAGTTTCGGACGCATCCAATTTTCCCATCAGCATGCATTTCCGGATTTAGGACTGATTCGGGCCGTTATTGCGTGATGAAAAATAATCAGCTAGGGAGCAGCTTCATGGAAAACGCTTATGCACAGTGACCACAATAAGAGCGTTTGTTTGCGTGCGCACGTCCGCTGCAACTGTCTGATAACAGGACCTCCATAAAAATATAAAATTAATCATATGAGGGGACACAATCAGTAAATCAGGCGTAAGCAGCAGTATTTATTGGTTCCAAAAAATCTCGCGACGGCTTATCAACTGCAACTCACCTTTGCATAATGTAGGCAACGCATAGAAGCAGACCGCAGTTTGAATTTGCACATAATGTCAATGCATAACAGCAAGGATCACGGGTTCACTGTTAAGTATGATTAGATGAGAAACTGACTCAGCAACAAAAAAGTATAACAATTGTGTCTTGTGTTGCGGCAATGATGATTATGTGACCACCAAAATCCTGGCAAAGAATGTTAACCGTACCAAACACAATAGAAAGAATTAGGGTTAGAATTCGGTTGGTATGTACTTAGGTGCTTAAATAACTGCTCAATTTAACTATGACAATGGGTTTAGAAATTTAGGTAGGGACACTTTGTATGGCCGCCTTAGCAGTACGTGGTAATAGGAACCGCCCCACTCGTTTAAAATAGGTGGATCTTCGGTGAATCTCCGGGAGGGTAAATACATCAGTGTCTTAACGCTAGCGCTTACCTTGCCAGTTAACGTTCCTTAAAGTTAACCTTAACCTCACCCGCAACCGCTTTATTACAGTGAACACAATATTAACCTTAACCCCCTGGCCTCTACATGACTCTTACTCTAAATCTAGCCTTAACCTCAAGTTAAAACCTAACCCTAAACTTAACCATAACCCTCATCTTAATCCTTAATCTAAGTTCCTTAACCCCCTGGCCTCCACATGACCCTTACTCTAAATCTGGCCTTAACCTCAAGTTAAAACCTAACCCTAAACTTAACCATAACCCTCACCTTTAATCCTTAATCTAAGTTCCTTTGAATTTAGTGCAAAGCCACATGTATTTTGGACTGTTCAGTTTTCCATGTTCTTTTTAGGAGTTTATACAGGGCATCCTTACTGAAACTTCCTTTTATTGTCAACGCTCTTTTACATCCTTTCAACTGCCCTACACGTATTGCCGCTGTTCCGGTATTATGCGCTACCAATCCCATAATGTTTCTTTAGGGGTGTCGTACAAGTATTCGCTGCCGAATTCCCGGCCTCAGTGACTACTTCATGTGATCAAGGTTAACTTGCATTGTCTGTCTCTGAATTTTTTAGACACGTTGATTTCTGACGGGGTTTGAGTTCACGGATAATAAAAGGGTGGCTTTGTACTGCCAAAAGACAAAGCTGAGTTTTCGTTATGTTTTTTCGTTCATGCAGGTGATTTGAGGATAGGGAAGCAAGTCAGGTTTCCTTAAATACAAAGGCGTAACCTGACGCTTGAAGGGATCCTGCATATACAGACGCCTTCAGTCGACTTTCAAAATTTTCAGGGGAACAGGAGATTTTTCGTGGACAGAAAAGGACAAGTGAAACCTAAACTAACATCTCAGATTAGAGGGATTACTGATTAAGATCATATGACATAATCTTAATTTATTTCAACTATCGAATGAGCACCGTTCCGGACCCATGCAAAAACCGCCCTAGTAAAACAACGACTCGCAAATTTATATGATTTTTTTTCTTGTAGGACTCTTGGTAAAAATATACCCAAAAATTCTCTTTTTAAATGCGTATTTTAGCGGAATGTGTTCCCTTCAATTTTCCACTTAAGGTAAGTTTACCTTTTGATTGCTTAAACAGTTTACCAATTCTCAAATAACTTTAAACCCCCCGGCCAGTACACATGCGTTGATATTTTCAAAATAACTCACTCTATGCCCTCCATTTACGGAATATCAAACATTCGTGGTGGTACATGAATCAATAATTTACTATCTCAAAAGATCACCTAATTAAAAACGTTGATGAAACTAAGCGATATTCTTTTTTCACGTAAGTTATTTATGCAAGATGTGACTTCTTATAAAATTGCTTTCTGAACGCGGCAAAGATCCAAGGAGGATTCGCGAAAGTTGCCCGAATAACGCAATGCATCTATGCACCCATTTGTAAAAAGCTCGGCGACCTTGTTTGGATTCCAACCCAATGTCTTAACCTCCCCAGCTACCGGACTCCATAATGACAGACGCATGGTTTCGGCATTTGGGCTAACCTGCACTGGGAGCATTTTGTATGCATTGCAATCTCTCTTATGCACCATTATTTCGACTTTATTGAACGGCGATGTCCTCTGTGTGCCCCACAGCGTGGCAGGGGCAGGGGCGGTGAATTGTGTGTGAATGAGTTTATAGTGAGAGTAGACTTTCGCCGCATCTACCTCACTCTATCCTTTCTCACTGAATTGGGGTCGATGTCAAGAGAGTGTCAAGATGATTTGAGACAACGCGAGGCACAGTAGCTGGCGAGACTCGCCAGTCCGTCTACGCGTGTTGCACGTGACCCGATCTATGAACAATAAACCAGGAAATTAGGTTGTACTGCCCAAACTTATTCATATTTTGGCATTTCATCCAGGGTTTGTAAAGATAGATTTTGTTTCATTTGCTTTCAACTGCCGATTGTCCATCAACTTTCGGTGCCAAAATTTTAGATCAGGACCTAAATTCGTAACTTATTGGTGTGACAGATTTGTCTGAATATCTCTCACTCCGCGCGTGAATAGGAGCGTTCTATGAGCAGGTGATAGGACGCTAAACAATAAGAGTCCTCGATTATCAACTGACTAGAGTCCAAATCGTAGGCCTTTTTATACTAACTGTCAACCGTTTCTCGCTGTATGACCACCTTCATTGGTAAGCAAGTAGACAAGACGGAATTGAACCTGATCTCTCGGCAGAGCATATGACGTTGCACTTTGGGTATGAGAGAGAGGAAGGTAGGCTTTATTTTGAAAGAAAAATTCCAAAATTTTCAGTGAAAATCCTCTATTTACTCTTAATAAGGTTGAGAACGCAAACTACAAGAAAACACCGTAAGATCAGAAACGAATAGCCGAAGACTGCAACTATGGACATCATGAAGAAGCATCCTTGAATGAGTCGCAAAATGTAGATTAAATTGGACATCCTTCAATACGGTTCCAACGTCGTGCGCTGATGACCCCATTGTTTTCGTTTGAATAAACAAAGAGGGTTAAAATTCGGTATATAATGGGTTAAATAGTTCAAATGACGTACACATAAGAAGATTTGCAAGGGAATAGAGAGTAGACAAAAATGGCGGCACAATTCCAACCCAAAAACGCTCAGCTGCTGTTCAAAAGCCTGTGAACGCGAGCAGTATCGTTTTTGCGAAATTCCTCCCTTGTAACTACAGAATTCCACTAAAGTCAAAATCAGGATGTCTCAATTCTCAATGCCTATGCTTTGATGGTACATGAAGGCAGCTGAGTAAATCAGCCATGAACACGGTCTCCACGGTGGCTGAAGTAAAACTGCCTCTCGATGTAACTACGCTAATGGGTGTAATTTCCTTAATTTCATCTTTTTTGCCTAAACGCTTCATTGCAACATCCCAAAGGAAAAAAATGAGAAGATTCACACTCTTGGTCTGAAAAAGGTGGACGTGCCGTGATAGCTCAGGTGATTAGTGCATTTGAAGAAAACCCTAGATGTCGGTGGAGAATGTTCATTTCCAAGCGTAATTGCGTGACCTGTGTGAGTTTAGCAGGTACATGACCCTTGCTTAAATGATTTCTACTCACTAAAACCGAAAGTTTTTCTGTTAATGTTGCTGAACTAATCCGAGTTCACCCTCTAGGCACTCTGATGGATTTAAAGTCTTGGAGAGTCAAGCAAACTGCGTGGCTTTGCAAGTCGATCGCATTGACCATGCTATACAAAGACAGGTTGAAGCAAAAATTATAACGCTTTTATAGAAAAAACCTTTAAAACAGCTCAGCTTGACCGAAAGTCAAAACCACTCCTTGTTCGCTTGTAAAAAACACAGAGGATGTGATTTGATTTACGTTACACTTTCTGCCGTCGCGCTGGTTTAAACTCCCGCTTGACAACAGGTCTAATGTTTCGGGTGTTAGGGTAGTTTTCGATGACGCGTACGCTAGCCATGCCGCCACGCGAACGAGCGAGACGCCGTGTTTTTGAGGAACAAATTAGGGAATCTTTTGACTCTCCGTTGGCTGGATGTTACATGCCACTTCGTGAAGGCCTTAAAAGTAAACACGTGGATTTGCATAAATTTAGCAGTGAGAACATGGTGTAAAATAAACCGTCTGTTTCAATTTTCTCCGGGCTTTCGCCGACTAAATTGATCTTACTGGCTGCGTGCCATTAACTGATGAATTTTAATGTAATTTGTGGACACTATGATCAAATACGTAAAAATACATTAACAGTTAGAGCCTACACGCAGCATTTTAGTGGATCATTTTACTGACTTTTGTATGAATTTTATTTGCTTCGGTAAAATTGATCTTCCCTAATCAGTTGGTACTATCCAAATAAACGGGCATTTGTCTCTGTATAGCATTTTACTGCTGGGTTCAAAATAAGTCAAAAAAAATAGATTATTGCGGTTGCTTCCTTCAAGCAATTATTTAACGTAACTTGTTACATTCTTAGGTTCAGAATACCTTGTTGTGAACGAATAAAATCACCAGCGTGAAACTGCTCCTCCTTTCTGAGGCTAACTTCTTTTATGGTCTTTCTAAGGTGTAATTTACCTTGTTAACGCTGTAATGCTTCCATCCATTATTACCGTTTGGACTTCTCCATCAGCCACGTTGAAAACATGATTGTAAGCTGGAAATTTCATACGGAATTTTGGGAGCCCTCGATGGACTAAATTCCTTCTAGTTGTGTAACACATCGTCAAAAAGTCGGCATACCAGCTGCTTGAGCTGTTTTTTAAGTACGGTGAATCATTCAGTGTCGGGTGTCTAAAATTTGTCGAAACCGGAGGTGTGAGGGGAGCTTACAAAAGACACCCATGTATTGGCCAAACCATCAGACGGTTTCACATGAGACTGTTACGTCACTGTTGTTATTTTCCGTTCTGGTTTTAGCAAATGGATAGCGACGTAACAGTGACGTAACAGTGACGTAATTTCACCTAGATAGGGTTGAAAAACACAATTGTCATTAAACACCCCCACGCCAACTAGACGCCAGTTGTGTCGCAGTTGCGATGACTGACTATTCAAGTAGTTTTCACATGTTAGATTTATCCTGACTAGCAGCATAAACGGAATGATATTGGTTTTACGGAATAAAGAAACCTTTAGCTCCTGTAAGTATTAAAAAAACAGCTGTCTTTTTGCAATTCCTAAACGTCAAAATAAGGAATATTTGCGCTTTTAGGTTCACATTTCTAAAATTCTTGTAGGGAATTCACATTCATTTTTTCATCTATTATGTCATAAAGCCTGCATAATCCATAAATCCAATAAAATTATGGCTCATAAAAACTCAAAGAAAACGTAATTTTTTAGAACTGGTGAGTCCTCTTTACATTTGACATGTCTTTTCTATTACTTGTGATTGAACTCTTTCAGGTTTTTAACACCGACTTAAAATTGCGCAATATGGTTGTAGTTAGTAATTTGTGAGTAGAGTTCACGCAGATATATTGATATATGCTTAACTCACAACCAATATGCTAGTGCGTAGATATATCCCCGGCAGTAAATGGAATTTGTTTAGCGGAACTACTACACCATTTAAGCAATATTCAGCTAAATTTGGTCGACTCATTTGCAATAACCAAACACCTTCTAGGGTTAACCGTTGTACAGGACCTAGGAAGCGAACATCCCAACCAACATAGTGAATACCCGCCATCCTTCCAAAACAGAGGTAAGCCCATTGTCCAGCATAAACGGATCCCAAGTGCCAATATGCCCACCAACCACAGGTAGCCTTTACTTGCCAAGAAGCTAAAACACGAGGAGAAAAGTAAATGCAGTTGCTTCATCAACCGTCATTTCTGGAGACAACTGCCTTTTTCTTGCTGACATCTGATGCCCCTCCCGTGAAAGCGCCGAGCTGGCAGAATCTGCGCTAGCAAAAGCTGTAATAGGTGTCCATGGGCTTTCACCATTAGGACTGTTAATTACCACCAACGCTTCTCGCTTTAGTCGCACACACACACACACACACACAGGCATGCGCACATACGTACATCGTAACATCGCGTTTACGTTTTCCTGCTTCCCGCGTATCGGGAGAGGTGGGTGTTTTCGAGCAGAACCGACAACCCAGCCAGCACTGCCGTTCCTAGACTATAGCTCAGCCTTCTGGGAACAACTGCTTTGCGTATTTTACAAAGCAGTGTGAAGCCCCGGCAACAGTTGCGTCTTTCGTGAGACATTGCCTACGCCAGTCAGTCTGTTGATAGTTAGCACTGAAGGGAGATAGAATGGGTGGCTAGTTTTAGTGCCTTCGTCATCACCATCGTAAATAGGCGTGGGGTGCCAATGGTTAAGGACCCTAAAAACGCAGGCTAGACGCTTATATGGTTTCGGGGAAGTTAATATAAATCTCGGTATTTTTAAACTTTACGAAAACCAAATAAACTGGGTCTGGAGATTAATTATCGGGTGTCGATATAAAAAGATGGCTGGACCTGCGTATTTTATTATTCCTTGAACACTTTTCCTTTGAGAGTAAACGAAAACAAATGATGGAAAGTTTTGTCAATATCTCATACGGAGTCTTTCTCTTATTCTGCCAAAATGGCACCCTTTTCAGAGGAATATCAAACTGCACTATTTACGGAAAGGTTTCTGTGGACAATGCAACTTAATGTACTTACTTAATGTACTTTCATCCAATTATAAGTTCATCTGTTGGCATCTAAATTTTTAGAAGAATTTTCGTATCAAAAATCTGTAATAGTAAAATTTCAGACAGCTCTCTTAACTTTGTTATTTTATTTCTTTTAAATACTACCTACGAGGAAAGCAGAACCCGCCAAGAATGGAAACGAGTTTTGAAGCATTTTATATTTTAAATGGCAGAAAATATGCGAGGCCTGCAAACTAATAAATGAAGAAATGGGAAAGACGATAACTAGAACCATTGGTTTATGTACGTGAACTTTTAAAACTCTCAGGGTATTCTGCTCTCACATCAGCCCAAAATGACCTTCAAATGTGCCAGTAAGTTGTTCACGTCACGTCTAATAACGGGCTGGCAGATTAATATATATATATTGATTTAATCGTCGATCGAAGGCCATGATTCACGTGGAAGCGGAATCCAACCTATTCAGCCAATGGCGCGATCGGTGGACCTATCGATCTGTCTGCCGCTAGTTAGGTGCTGTGCGAACAAAGCAATGACACCGCTGAAGGTCATTTTGTAGGAGAAGATTATATTATGCGGTGAATTGTACAATATATAAGCCCTTGGTAATGAGATCGCGTAAGATTTCGGATTATCTCAAAAGTGCAATTTACATACAGGTTGAACACATTATGTAAAAGACATTTTCTCATCCATAATATGTTTAAACATTACTTTATAGACGTCAATTTTCTCAATTTTGCGCGTAAATCAATGGTGCCTTATACATAGGCGATATTCTATGTTAATATATATTCCAGACTACATTTGCGCATTTTTTTGTGATAAGCTACCAGATGATATTAATTTGCATAAAACGGATTTACCAAAGAAACCGTCATTAATTGAAAAATTGTTTTTTTTTGAAGTTTAGTTACTTAGATATGGCAAAATGCACTATTTTCTATACCTTCACAAGACCGATTTCTTTCAGCTCATATTTTTCGGTATGCCCATCTTCCCTTTTTTATGCGTTCATTTTAAGTACTTAAAATACAACAGTTCTTTGTTGTAATAAATCCTTAATTTTCAGTTATCTTTGAAAATGTGACAAGTGATGGTGAGAATGCCTAGCTCCAAAATGATATTTTTTTCAAACATATTTAAAGGTTTTGATACTGTCGCTTTTATTTTGACACGGAATTTAGGAATAAAACAAGGAGCTTAACATTTGATAGGAATGTTAGTAATATATATTCCTACTAAACAGTATATTTCTAATCGTGGGACAGGGCAGAGAAACATGGAAGTCTTACAAAAATCTTTTTTGAAAAACTTAGAATTATAATTGTGTCTTTTCAGTAAGATTTTTGTGACAATTTGAAGAAGGTTGATAAGCAAACGAAAAATATCTTATCTTTCTTGATTTTAAATTGAAACAGATGACGCTCTTAAAGTTTTCTTAAAGAAAAAGTTAAGCCAAACACTACTTAGAGAGATACATTTTAGAGAATGCTTTCTGCTTGAATGAGCCTCTTCATCATAGGCCTTCACTATCGAAGCCCGTCTGCTTATGGGATTTAGCTGCCCTGTTAAGTGGGTTGATATGTTTAATCTGGACAGTCATTTGGGTAAAAATCATATGGAAGGTAATGACCTAGGTAAAACTTCTCGAGAACGTTCGTAATTTGAACATTTGACGGTTTAAAACCGTGGGCAACTAACCTACATCTTCATGATGTCAGAACATTCAACTTTTGCTGCCAACACCAGAAAATATGCAATAGTTTAATGGAAAAAGTCCCTTCATGCATACAAAATTGCATTCTTATAACTGCATCCACCATTTAAACGTTCATCTCTTAGTCATTCACCTATCTTACAGTATGCGTCCCTAGGAATCTTGTATCTCTGCAACGTCCCTGTCTGTGAATTACGTCGAAAAACTTAAATGGAAAAATTAGGCCAACATTTCAAAGTTTTGTCCTAAAAATTGTCTAAAGGTTTTATTAAATATTATGTTGCCTTTACTGTTTTACTCAGTATTTTGTATGGACAGGTTAAAACTAATTCTACCAATAAATTTCGTTCGCCTGTCAGCAATACTCAAGCTCTTAGTACTTTTGCTTTTCTTAATATGAATTTATTGCTAAATTAGTTAATGTTCTTTCGAATGCTTCTTTTGTGTTATCATTTAACTGTGGGGTGTTTAATATTAACTGGAGTAAGTCTGTACACTTAGGCAGGTTTCTGATTGGCAAGATGTTTTTCATGGGTGCCCTAAAACCTGAATATCATAGCAGGTCGATTGTCGCGTTCGACGATGTCCATCGTGTGCTCCACAGCATGGTTGTGCAGGGACGGTGAGTTACACTGGATCATAGTAAGGGTTGACTTGCTCTGCACCTATCTCAGGCTCTGGTCCACTCAACACCTGGACAAATAACAGGATGAAGCACGCAGCAAGCACATTCTGATGTGAATATCAAGGAACGATTAGTTTTTTTAAAGCAAGTTTAAAAGGTCAACTGGTTTTGCACAGTTGTTTTACATTGGATGGCGTCTAAAATCTATCAAATCAATTTTTTAATTTTCTGAAACAACTCACTGAACTACGAATTAAATGTGCATAGATATTTTACGCTAAAAAACAAAAACAAGAGGGTTTGATTTAATCACTTATTGCGCAGTCCTGTGTTTACCATCTCAAAAAAGACGTATTTACCGTTTTATGACTGCGCATATATGGAAATAAAAATCAACTTTTAAATGAGTATCTTTGAGACAAATAAACCCGTTTTTATTAAGCAGAAAATGAGTCCTATCAATTTAATCAGCTTCAACTAACGTGTTTTTGGATAAACTTTTGGCTCAGCCCGATGAGACTTTTCCATGAGATTTCCATGAGACTTCTTCAGCATATGTACAACTGATAAACGTATTGGTACATTTTGATTACTAGTAATGCCGAGCCAATTCGACTAACAGTAATTTCTGCAAAAAAGTGCACAATCTGACTTATCTCATGAAATGTACACCGAAAATAAACCATTTTGTTTCGCGTCGACTGGATTACCGTGATGGGCTTGTAATATTGCTTACGATGCAAAATAACCTCAAAACATTTTAAGCACGCAACAATGCTGAAAACTTGTTCAATCAGAAAGAAGAAGCGATTGCACTCCACAAGAAATTGACAACATCTATCTCAGGCAGTTTCTGATGATGTATTTGAGTGAGAATTCGAAAAGCAGAATCAATAAATTTCTGATTCCAGGGCTCGCATATGCTTCTGAATTGATTCCCGGAGTTTTTCCGCTTCTATGGGCACCAAGTCTTCTCCATATTCAAGTGTAAATCTGTCATTCGTTTAAGCAGCATTGGTCGAAAATAATGGTACTTTTTGAATGAACGCAGTATAGAGCCTTAACCGTTTTAAGCGCATCGGCTTGGCTCACGTAGATCATTTTCGTTGTTACGAAATTTTGGTGGCCTGCTACCTGATTTTCCTTATTTGTGGTTTTTCACTAAATTTTGAATAAATTTTCCTCAGCTTTTCGTCATGTTGAGACTAGTTCAAGGTTAACAGCCGTTTAAGGAACAGTTTTTTTACAGAGAAGCATGGTTCACAACCAAAAAACGACACACTTAAGCTGATAGGAAAGCTAAAACAAAGTCTGCCAAAATGTATTCATAAACTACGACATAAAAAATAAAAAATTTAGAAACTCAAATATCTCAAACTTTCCTTAGCATAAAAAGTAGAAAAAATTATTTTTGTAGGCCATATGTTTCTTTGCGGTATGAGCAATTTCCATCTGTGAAATCAAGACGTCTCCCTTCGTAGAATCCACATAACTGGCGTTTGAGCACATTTGAAGTTTTGACCTTCATAGCTCACAGTTGTAGACCAAACAGGTAGTCAAGTGGCAAACCGTGCTTCACATGTGTCCATTTTACCTCTTTAACAATGAGTAAATAAAGACATGGGTGTTGATGTGACATTTGTCTGTCATTTACTCATCTACCTTACTCCCAGCAGAGGTACCAGCCGGTAGCCCAGGCATGTGTTTATTAAATCTTTGCCATTGAATGACGCATCTGCTTGGCAGAGGTCTGGGGACAAATATCATTTGTTCACTCCATTTGTCTCCTACTGGTTGTGAATGCTCCTGTGGCAACCTTTAACTGGTACCAAACTCTTACGCATGGCTCCTCGTAGCTAGGCTCTTCCCAGTGGCCACAATCCGGGCAACCGTCACGACTGGCGAGCTAAACCAGGTGAGGGTTTCCAGTGCTGTGTGTGCCTCTACACCCGGTATGTCTGACTCCAGAACTTCCCACCTCCCCCCTCTCAAAAGTCCTACGGTGGGGGCGAGAGCAAACCCGTAGACGGTCCAGGCTAACTCGGGTCGCTCTCACACTAGGACAAAACCATGACCCATTGTGGAGTTCGGCAAGTGTCTGGAATGTCCGAGCAGCCCTATTTAGGGACAGCACTGCTTGCCACCTCGTGGAGCAAGAGGCTAGAAAAGGTGCCATAAACAAATGCTGGCTATCACGTCTTCTGCAGCCGGCTGCAGCTCGCAGATCGCAAAATACATGATCTTAAAACTCCAACAAATGACAATGCCCCCAAACCCATCCCCCACGCCGTACTCTCCAGGCTGCTTGGATGAGTCCGCTCACACTAGCAGTCTGGAAATGTTCGTTACCTTTTAGATGATCCCAGGAGCAACCTGCCGGAATGGAGGACGGCGCTAGTTGCTCGGAAACTGGAGCACTACAAGGTGGACATTGCTACTTTCAGAGGTACCCGATTCTCTGAACGGGTTCAGTTGGAGGAGGAAGGTACCAGCTACACTTTCTTCTGGAGCGGCCAGCCAGAGGCAGAGCGACGCGACGCTGGTATCGCTTTTGCCCTACGGAAAAAAAATTGTTGGACGTCTGCCCTGTCTGCTGCAGGGTATCAATGATCAGCAACCAAATAACTCAGAAACTGGAGAACTTGCATGCTACAGATGATAACGCAACCGTGAAGGCATGATGTTGGTAACTGCGAAATGTCATCCACCCCACAACCCTCAAAGTCTTTGGACGCGCACGCCGTGAACACAAGGACAAGTTTGACGACAAGGATGCCGAGATCAGCAACCAACTCGCGGAGAAGAATCGACTACACAAAACCTACATAAACCTTCGGAGTAACGCCACCAAAGCAGCCATCTTCAGATGCCGCCGCAATGGCTGCGGGAGGTGCAGGATGCCTGGATGCTCCGCAAGGCTGAGGAAATCCAGGGGTATGCGAACCGCAATGAACTGAAAAATTTTTCAAAACCATCAAGGCCATCTACGTACGCCTGCATCAAGGGGACCGCACCGCTGCACAGCTCTGACGGCACAACACTGCTGACAGAGAAATCTCAAATTCTGAAGCGCTGGGCTAAGCACTTCAGAAATGTCCTTCATTGCTCATCAGCCATCTCCGATGCTGCCATTGAACGGCTCCATCAAGTGGACATGAACAGTGACCTTGATCTGCCACCTTCCCTACCAGAAACATCCAGGCTGTGCAACAGATTTCCAGCGTGAAAGCAACGGAATTCGACGCAATCCCACCGGAAGTCTACAAGCACGGTGGGTCCTGGCTGATGGTGGAACTCAACACTATTCCAGTAGATGTCACACCAAAGACAAGCTCCTCAGCATTTCAAAGACGCGACCATCGTCCATCTCTACAAGAGAAAGGGGAACCGACCACTCTGTGATAATCACAGTGGCATCTCGTTGCTCAACATCGCCGGGAAGATCTTCGCCCGTATCCTTCTCAATCGTCTGAACGGTCACCTAGAGCAGGGCCTGCTCCCGGAAAGCCAATGCGGCTTCCGCCGACACCGCGGAGCAACCGACATGATCTTTGCCGCCCGCCAGCTACAAGAGAAGTGTCAGGAGATGTGAAATCACCTTTACACTCTATTCGTGGATCTGACGAAAGCCTTTGACACGGTGAATCGCGACGGACTGTGGAAATTCATTGAGAAATTCGGTTGTCCCGAGCGGTTCACGCACATGGTGCGTCATCTTCATGACGGGATGACGGTGCACGTCACTAACAACGGAACGGTATCCGAAGCATTCACAGTGACAAATGGAGGGAAGCATGCCTGCGTACTGGCACCCACCCTGTTCAGCCTCATGATCTCTGCTATGCTGATAAAATGCCTACCTTGATGAGCAGCCTGGGATCCGAATCGCCTGCATAACTGACGGGCACCTTCTCAACAGTCGGCGATTGCATGCCCCAACGCGCGTGTCTACGACTACAGCTCGTGTCTTGCGCTTTGCGGAGGACTGCACCCTTAACACCGTTACGCAGGAAGACATGCAAAGGAGCATGGATCCTTTCGCTACAAGCTGCGCCAATTTTGGATTAAATATCAATGCAGCCATAACGGTGGTCATGCACCAACTTCGTTTAACTAAAAAAATTGGAAGCGTTTGCTGATCTGGGAAGCTCGTTGTAACGCATCACGTGAATCAATGACGGGTTTGCCCCACTGATCTCTTAAGCCAGTCAGACCTTCGGCCGGCTGCAAGCCTCCGTGTGGAATCGCCACGGTATTCACCTGAACACCAAACTGAAGATGTACAAGGCCATCGTCTTGAAGACAATCCTATATGGAGCGGAAACCTGGACCGTCTACTCGAACCAGACCAGGAAGCTGAATCACTTCCATTTCAGCTGGCTTCGCAGCATACTGAAGATCAGATAGCAAAACAGGTTCCCGGACACGGAAGTCCTTGAGCGGACCATTATCCTCCGTAACCACGCCATGCTGAGGCAATTGCAACTGCGATGGAGCAGCCACCTGGTGAGAATGGACGATGAGTGACTACCCGCACTAATTTTCTACGGAGATGTCAATACGGGTGCTTGCCGACAGGGATATTAAAAAATGACGCTTCTAGGACACATTTAGGAAATCTCTGAGACAACTCCAAATCATCGGATGGCCTAGGAGGATCTCGCCCATGATAGACCGGCATGGAGAAGATCCGTGAATACTGGTGCAGCAATCTATGAGGCCAACCGGATCGCCGCTGCTAAGGCCAAAAGGGTGGCTCGCAAGTCACAAGCACCGCAGCTCAACACCGCCAATGCCCAAGCCCTGCCAACGTGCCCATGCTTTCAACGCACATTCCGAGAGCAAATCGGCCTGGTCAGGCATCTTCTAACTTAATTCATCAACAATCCCACAACATCAACATCTGCCACACCTGCCTCAGAGCCCACAACGACGACCACCCCAACCACTGATAACACATTCATCGATCCCTTGCTGCCCACGATCACCGGCACCATCCTCCCTCCTCCACCCCCCTGTGCCAATCATGGTGACAAACACCACTTGCCCCACTCCCACCACCTTAGCAGCCACCTCCGACTACCTGCCACCTGTTACATTCGCTACCACCAGTACCACCGATGGAGACTCGGTACTAACCAGTCCTCGTTTTGATCGCCCAGTCACCTCACACATTGGCCTGGTCGGTCATTGGCGAATCCATCGAAGAGACTGTCGAACTAGTGCCTGGAGCACCAACACACAGCAGAAACCACCACCTCCAATAACCTCACTGCCCCCGTGCATTCACCTACCGCATGCACCTGATCGGTCACATGCGCATCCTTGAAAGCGGAATCTACTGTGATGCCAACGCAAAGTGCGCACCCATTGACACTTCCCATAGTCCCCCCATGATCTTGGCTATCAGCATCAACAGCAAAGCCCCTACAGACTCAGCACATCCCGACCTATATTGTCCTCATTGTCACCGCACATCCACATCACGCATTTGCCTGGTCGGTCACTTGCGAATTCATCGCACAGAGACCGGCCAACCAGTGCCAGGAGCACCAACATGCACCTGCCACACCCGACTCAACTGTCTGCTCTTCCCACGCACAGTAACACACCGTATGGGCTTATTAGGTCACATGCGTCTCCATTAAAACATGTGGTAGAACACCGCCGGCTATACCACAACATAACATCCCTCCTCATCAGCCTCTGCGCTTCCCATGCTCACAGGCAACACAACGCAAAACATGATTTTAGCCTACAAAGCTGATTGACAGGCAAGTATGATCCCCACGTTCGGCGGCATTCCTCCAGGGGCTTTCACTCATTATGCTTCACTGTGATTTTTAACTTGGTCTGATCGGAACATTTTTGCGGCTCAATGAGAGTGTGGCCAAGTCCAAATCCACAAAAAGTCATTTTCACTCTCCAGCTTCTGTCAATTGGAAATGCTCACAATGTTGAAAAGTCAATACGTAGTATCGAAGATAGTCTAAATTTCTAAGTAAGTTATTGCTTCTCAAAGCCCTTTGCAGAGACGCGATTCCGAAAAAATGCTCTCCGTTGCACTTCACCTGACTAACAGTGCTCTCTCTGGAGGGAATCGTTACAGGTCTGCGCACTTTACTCACTCGCAGCAGTGTCAGTAGCGTCAACTTATTATTTCCCTGTAGATGGCGATAAATATCTGTCATTTTTTCGTCGGATGACAACCCACCAAATTGTGTTTCTGTCGGCCGCATGTGTTCCTTCTGTTTTGACGTCTATAGCTTATCTTAAACCGGCAGAGTAGGCAAATTTTGGAAGGGTTTATAGATAGCCTCTCCGTGAGAAGGACTTTTTGCCCCTAAAAAATAATGCATCGCAGTAGTTTCTGCTCTCCAAACAACAATTCGTTTGTGAACGCTTCCCCGGTAAACTACTGAAGGAGTACGCACGCACATAGGCTTCTGGCATTTGCCACAAGGTAAATGAAAATCATTTATGGGTGCTACTGTTCTGACAGCCTAACAATATCGCGTTTAGCAGTGATGGAATTATGCGAGGTTCTGTTAGCGCGGTCGAATACCTGACTATAATAATCATAATATTTATTTTGGCAGTAGTCATTAGGCACGTTAAAAAAATATCCGTAAGGCGAGAATGCATCTAACCCAGAAAGTCAAAATTTTAACATTGGAAACTAAACCGACTTTCAAAAAACACACGAGACACACCCACTGAGGAGGCGAACCTCATTCAGTGGTACAAAATCAGCGGAACACTTTTGACCAACACATATGTTGGGAGTTTAGCGCCTCAAGCGTGTTCCCAACCTCTGCCTCTGACGCCCGTCCGGTACAAGGGGTCACATGATCACACTTCTCTAGATTACAGATATAATTTAGATTTCTGTTAAGGTAAGAGTTAGCGTTAAGACACGGGTGTATTTACCCTCGCTGAACTTTACCGTAAGTCAATATATTTTAAGTGAATGGAATGGTTCCTATTCCCGTGTCCTGGTTAGGTGGCGGCCATACAAGGAATCCCACCACGTTAGGCATTACTAGAGATGCACACCCACAGCGAATGTCGTGCATGGGAGCAGGGTTTCATGGCACGCCTAGGTGTAGACTCACACCACGTCACTCACCTGCACCGGATACCGCCTCTGGTCCTTTTTATTCTGCTTAATTTCTGGAGCAGGTGGCGGTGTGTGGAGGAGATTGCATTATGTGCTGCGCAAATCTACGTACTCCATTTCGCATGCATTAAACTACCCCTGCGCACAGGATACACTTTGTAGGATTCATGGGGCAACTTGTCAAGTAGATAGTACTTACTGTCTGATGGCGGTAATCTAATATTTCACGGTTATTCCGTAGTGGTTTATCCATTTTAGGTCAAGTATTAATATCAACTTTCAAACTGATCTTGAGGTGTTTTTGCCGAAGAAGTTCTCTCCAGTTTTTATATTCATTTCTGTGCATTTCTGTTCAGTACTGAAAACTGGTGTATTCTCGTGAAAGCGTTTAAGGAACGCGTTGGGGCAAACGGGTGAACCGAACAACGCCCAGCTATGTCTTACAGGGATACCTAATCAGTATAACACTTGTCTGTGCATTTAACTACTTTTTATGCTCTGAATATGCTTAATTATTGTAAATTTATTTACAACTGCCTGTTTGTTACGGAATATTAATACTTCCCAGTCATTCTTCTGAAGGTGCAATATTCATATGCACATTTGGACCGAAGTTCAGAATTTCTGTCAAAAATATTTTACTGCATACCAACTTCTGGTAAAATTAAAAATCTTGAGAGCGTTCTTTTTCATCATGGGACCCGCGTTGCCACGAAAAGCAGCTTTCAGTTTCAGAAGAAGAGCATGTTTCAAACCCTAGGGAAACGCATAGGAAACCTAATAAACATCGGCCTTTATTTTCCAGTGGTTTAGTTTTATCAAATGCGATGAGCTTTGTAACAGACAGTTGAAAAATCATCTAACAGCTATTCAACCCTGATCAAAGGCCTTACTTTGGCGCTCGATATGGATTTTAATGCGAAATATCTCCGAGGGTTTCTGAACTTTCGAAATATTGTCATTTAGTAGCTCCTTAGAGCTAAATACTTCACAAGTCAATCAGCACAGAACGTTTACGGAGTCTAGTTCCCAGTTTGCAAACCGCCTAAATAAACAACCACTTCACACAGATGGTAAGTCTCGTTGGTGTAATATTTTGGAAAGATCAAGTCATAGTGAAAGCGTTCTTTCTTTCGGATCACTTGGGACTGGCCTAAAGAGTTCAAGCCATACAGTCTTAATCCTGCACGAAGATCACATTTGACACCTAAATTTACAGGCAAATCCGTTTGCTGGAGATGCCGAGTGTGAAGAGCAGACTGGCAAGTGTTAGGGGGAAACATGCTCCACGCTTCCAGGGGAAGTAGTAGCCCATCCGCCAATTTTAATATAGTGCTGTACTTATGCGTGTTCATCGGTACAGATTCAAACACATTTAAAAACAAAAATTGAAAGAAAATTGTTCAAGCACTCGAACCATTTTTTACCATTCTGGGCTTTCAAACTCCGGCAGGAGTACATCTTCAGCTACAGCAGTAGCAACAAAACATGTGACAAGTATAGGGATACAAACCAATCAATAATCACTGACGCAAGCCTGGAGGTGACTGCGCATGTCTCTGTACGCCGGCGCAAAATCCATACCTCGTTTGATTAGTTTTCCATTCGTGGACGAGGCTTTAATAAATTTTTGACTCGTTTATTTCCAGCATTGGTAATTAGCTTGATAGCTGCCACATTTAACTCATGGCCCGTTCGCAGTTGTGTAGGTTTTGGCATTGCACAGTGGCCTAAAGCTACCATACGCAGCATGGTAATGGCAGTCTGGGATGGTATATCACATCTCAAGCCTGCACTGTACTTGTAATTTTAGTGGCCAGAATGAACGCATGCAGGGATCGCGCATACATGAATATAAGTTGACGGTGCGACGGGACGATGAATTACCGAAAATTTTGGCCAACACCTACGAAGCGGTTCATGAGTTCAGCTTCGCAGTCGTCAAAAGAACCACCCATGCCGGAAACAAGACGAGTCTGAATTGACTGAATCCTGGCCATGGATGGGAACTCAATCAATCGATGTATCGATTTGGCGCCGGCGTGCAGTCCTGCGCAGTTACCTCTAGACTGGCGTCAGTAATCATTCATTGACTTGTACACCTCCCTCCCGTTATAAGTGTTGCTTTTCGTTGCTGCTATTAGCTCTGAGGACGGACTCCTGAAGGAGCTTGAATGTTCAGAATAATAAACAAATGATTTTGGTGCTCAAACAGACTTCCCCTTTGTTCCTGCAGTCTCCTGGGGCTGGAACCTTGCAGGAAAAATATAAGGCCTGTTATTCGAAACCCTGAGCATAAATGCAAACGCAAGTCAGTTTCAAATTTTTCGGAAATTAAAAAATTGCTAAAAACCGAAAGTTACACTTTCTCAAACCATAAAGTCGGAAGGAGACGTAATATTTTTACGAAATGAGTACAAGAATGAATATTTTCGTGCGCTATTTCCATAATATATACAGGCATATGTGAGGAGATTAAAAATCAATGTGAAAATGCATGCTACTTAAATAGTCTTTTGTCTAGTGTCGATTTGCAGGCGACATGATGACAGTTCGTTCCCAAAGCATGCATCCTGACGGGACTGACACATCCAGAGATTTTGCTGCAAAATAATTAATATTATAGTCCTACTTAAGTACTCTGTTCGAATTAAATCTCCTTCCAGAATTTATGTTAACCTTTCATGATTTAGCACACCTACTCCGTGTAGTTGCGCACGTCTTAGGAACAGTTGCGTTGAGTAAGGTCCGTCTCCAGGGGAGAACGTGGACAAAACGGGTTGGTTATTTCGGAAAACTTTCCCAACCCGCCCTTACTTTTCCCTTTTGGAATTTTTATTCATTCAATAAAATTTAATTTATTTCTATCTTTGCTCGCATGGTCTCGTTCTGTAGTATTGAGGGCTGTTACGAATTCAAGAAATTTTGTATGCAAGTATGTCTATGGATTGGTTTAAGTGCTTTGAAGCTAGTCTTCGTTAAAAAAAACTGGCTTTCAAACATTTCCGTGCTGATTCAAAGTGTGTGGAAATTTCTCCAAAGGTAGCCACCTGTCCCAGCATAAGAGATAACCAGAAGACATCGGCTTGCATAATATATAAAACATCGTCGTCCAAGATCGGGGATGAATTTTATGTCCAAAACAGACGGTTCCTCCGTGTGGTAAACACACAGCCTTAGACTGTTATTTTTTCTTAGAAGAGAGACTACATCCAAATTGGGCAGATGTGACCCAATTAACATACAAAAGGCAGGGAAATTGTATGCATCTGGGTAGTTTTGTCTCATTGAGTCCTTGTTAACCATTCGTTTCTTCATACAATATCCACCGAAAGCCGTGTAAGGTATCAAATTTCCTCTACTTCACTTCCGTGGCTTGCCTTTAAGAAAGAAAATTAATACCTTAGAAATTCTTGACTCCAGATGTAACCATTTAGCGCTGTGGCAACACGTACTATATTTATGAGTTATCCATGTTTTTTTCAAATTTTTATTCAAAGCAGATTGCTTTTGTTCAAGGCATTATACATTAATTAATCAGAACGACGGCTCCAGTCGCGCCAGCCACCTGTGTCCTCTAATGTCTCTGATCTTCTTGACTTGGTCACGACACTGGGCCTCATGTGGGAGAGAGAAGGAGAGAGTGTGTGTGGTAGATGCAGCACAAATTAACTTTCACTATAATCTAATTCAAACGCAAGTCGTTATCCCTGACCCACCATGCTCTGAGGCACACGCTGAACCTGGACGGATACGACGGTCGAACTGTCAGGAATTCAACCTTTTACCTCTGTCATTCACAAATAGGAAACGGCTGGTGGAGAGTATGCTAAGCACGTCAGTTAGAGCATTAAGCACCTCAGATGCACGGTGCCGACAAAGACAAGGGAGTGTGAAATGACCATTTCTGGTTCATTAGTCCTCATCAGTCAGTCATACCCAAACCAAAGCACTACGGTGCCCGAGGCTTGAACCCGAGATCTGTTTAATCAAGAGTCTAACGCTCTAGGCACTAAGTACTTTCACTGAGGATAAACAATCTAAGTGATGCAGTGCAAGAAGGAGCCGCAAGTGGGAAGAAAAACTGTCGTCTAGCGAATCACGTAAGGTGGCATACCCTTGCCCTCTTTTTTAGAAGGCAAGACGTGGGCAACGAGTTTCAAATTTTAATCGGGACTAAGCAAGACAGGAGGCAGGAGTTTCCTTTGAGGATGATTTCGGACAGTACAAAAATGGGAAAACCTATATCGATTACTCAGAATAAAACTTTGCAGCACATGACTGAACCAAACGCAATTGACTTTGTGCCAGACTTTATGTGCCAACAATTTTCAGAGGATATTTAATGAAACATTGATGGTAAAAAAAATTCATTTTACTGTACCCATGTCATTTTATTTAGTCATTGGTTTGCACGGACAAACTTCATGTACTTCTAAAGCTCGACTTGACCAATTCGCACGTGTTTTCGCTTTGTTGCCTGATCAACTAAATAGTACTTGCAATACTTATGATTCGTTTTGATTTACTTAGGAGTTATTCATTGTTACGTTGTTTTTATGGATGCTTTCGCGCTGGTTCCAGCATGGTATGTGATTTTTCATTAAGTTTGGCATATTTTGTCTGTTAGGTCACATACTTTACCCACCTGAACAGGCAACGATGTGGTAAAATTCTGCTTTTGAACACTAGCCCATCGGCCACTTGTGCTCAAAACCAAAATAGTGACCTAGATGATTTTTACGCCATGCAAAGCAACAATAATAACGTTAAAGAGCGTCAGAGCGGTAAAATGTGGAAAATGCTTAAGCATGCTTTCGAGGGCACGTGGTTACTTAAGCCAGATGTGCCAGTAATACCGTATAGAGGTATTGAACTTATTGTTATACTAAGACGGGCAGGATTTCTGGTGAAGATTCTCGATGGCAATGCCACTAGCAAAGTCGTTAATTAATCAAGCGAAGTGCTCGAAAGTGTAGCATATGTTGAGGTTGACGTTCACTGTTATTGTGGACTCTGTACATGAGCTCCAGTAGACAACGGAAAGCCCGTACTACAAGCTGCAGTCAAGATCATCTGCTGAAGGTCAGTCTCGTTTAAACTTGAATATTTTCGGTTGAAGCTAAACAAATCTGAGAATCAGACTGCACACCTCCTCACTGTGAACTCAATGACATTTTCATTCCTGTGTGATTTGAGACGTGCTTACAGGAGCCTGGTACATGTAGTGGGAACCGGGTCATGTGTGGCAGACGAGATGGTCTGTGTTATTTCGTCAGCCACTACGGCTGTGCCCATCTCTGGCCGTCATGTTACCAGAGAGTGCTGTTAATGCCGCGAAAATCTACTGTCATTAGTTTGACCGTCGTTATCCGACGATGTCCACCGTATGCTCCACAAAAGGGTGGTGCAGGGATGGTGACTTGTACGTGAATTAGGTTTAAGTGCTGGAAGACCTGCACAGCATCTACCGCACTCTCTCTCTCTCTCTTCCCTAACCCGCCTGTGCCCGGTGTCAAGACAGAGTCACGAAGGCTGGAGGTTAAGTTGGGTGGCAAGAACCTGCACCTACGCATGCCCATGTTGGGCACGCGCACCCCCATGTTCGGCAATTGTTATACGACCACATCCTAGATAATAATAACGCCTGCCGCACCCTGTTCTGGCCCCCGTGTTGGTCTAGCGCATCTACCATGCGGCCCGTTTAGGGGGCATTTTAAACTAAGTCACACACAAGGCGCCGGTTCTGCGCCCATCCCGTGGGATAAGTGGCAATCGATCGCTGAGCGTCAATCTCGTGTGAATTTGAAGATTTTCGGTCGCGGCCGACCAAATGTAGGCCCAGAAAAGCATGTTCAAGCTTCTAAATGGAAGAGAAACAGGCAAGATTTGGGTGATATCGCACGTTGTCGGATATCCAAAAATTCCTGTGTTATTTAATAGCACAGAACATCAGCTATTGTTTTTGCATTGTGCTAAAATAGTGCATTAATAGAAGCAAGAAGGGTCTCAAATACATGCCTTCTGTAACCGGAAAATAGGATATTAGTTCAATGAAAATCAAATGAAGGAATCGCATTGCTCCTTGAAGCTGGCTCTGAGAACTTTAATTTGCTCACTGGAAAAGATTTGAATTCTGGCTGAAGTTTCGAAGAGCTTGGTCGGTTCCACATTCTGAAGGCATTTACTGCCAATACTGATCCGATTTTTGAATGACTGGTCAAACCTTTCAGCCTTGGACTGATCGAATTATTTCTCAGTCACTGCCTCGGTCTTCGTACGGATTTTGTTATACAGTAGATGCCCTATCTCATAAAATCTTACGGAGTTCACAAGAAAGGGCCTCTTACGCGAAATCAGTCCAAAGTTGAAAAGTCCAAAGTTTGAAAGCAGTAAAGAAACTACTATTCTTAAAAGAACACGTTGATTGTTTTGTAAATTAATATTTGCGAACGTAAAATAATTACTTTTCATTAAAAACCTGAATTTAATATAATGGCTATATTAAAAATCAACAAAATAAGGCATAAGGAACGGAAGCACATTAAAACGGGAAAATAACGTAGAATAGTAACAAATGCACTAAGTCAGAACTTGGCAAAGTTTCCGTTTACATTTATGCCAGCACAAAGTCTCTCAGACATGGAAGTAGCCAGGTTGTCCATGGTGGTTTGTTCAGTGTGAGAAAGAAGCACGAAATCGAGTGTTTCTTGCATGAAAAGACTTTTCTTTGCCTTGTGCCAAATTCTTTTGATAATTGCGAAAGTATTTTCGATTGGATTCAAGTCCGGACTGTTTGCAGGAATACAAATAGATTGCAGGCCATACACACAGCGGTCGGCTGTTGTATAAAAAGGTGGATTTGAGCTTTAAACGTTATCAACTTCGTACATCTTTTGAGCGATGAACTGGGGCATTATCCTGTGAAATTATCATATCCATTCTGCGTCGATGGATGCCGCTATAGCGGAAGGCAGCCTTTACAATGTCAAGTAACACCTTGCTTTTAATAGTCTCTGTTTTCGACCGCCAGATCGTTCGGTCTCCAAATTTTATGGCCATCCAAACCACCAGGCTTTAGCAGTTGTTGAAAAACGTTTTTCCTAAATATGACCATCTTGGTCGACTTCGCAGACTTATCTAAAAATAAGACCTCATTACATGAATTAAATGCGCTTCCGGAATGAGGGTCTGTGAGCAATGTACGTCTTAGCAATTAAAAAACCGTCCCTCATACGTTGCCTACTTTAAAACGGCGTAATTTTAGAATCTGTCCTGATGCAGTTTCGAATTGCTGTATCCGTTTTCTCGATTATGTTCATAGAGAACATCGGCAGTTGCTCCCTGTGAATGATCCTAATGAGCATATAATGACGAATAAAATCGTCTTCTTGCATACTCGTGGACCGTATTGGCCCGCCCTGCTTACGTCTAGGCATTGCTCGACCATTACTAATGCGCCACAGCGTGACCTAATTAATGTCGAAAATATTATCCTATGACAGACGCGGCACTCCTTCTGCTGCAAGTGTCATCGACACAACGAACCCAGAACTTTGAATAATGCTTGGCAAAGTCCAGGTATTCTGACCGTTGAAGCACCACTTTTGCAATCAGTCTTGATAAAGGAGAGCCTATTGGAGTGCCACCGAGTTGACGATGCGCAACACCAGTGGCTCTCAAACTATTCAAACATCTCTACGAAGGTCGAGGCAGCGAATGAGAAACCAATCGATCAGTTGAATTCCGAAACGTTTGGCCCATCATTTAAAACTATTATCGATATTGGCAGTTAAGGCATTGAAATTGGAGAGCTGGCCACTCTCTTCAAAATGTCAGCCAAAATTAAAAGCTGTTCCGGTGGGCATCTTAAAGTTCTCCAATTTTCGTCCTAGAACGTTCAGCTTTGCGAATCTTAACCAGGTTCTGCCTTTCGGTCACACCCCGGTAATCACTCTGACCAGCCCATTTAAACAGTTGAGGGTATCTAATTATATGCGTTCTGCTACCCTACCCATCCCTCCTAGCATCCCTTCCCCACGTTCAAAAGTCCTACTGAGAGGGCGAAATGCAAGCCCGTAGGCAGCCCAGGCTAAATCAGGTCGCTCTTCCAGTAAACCAAACAGTGATCTACAGTGGAGTTCAACAGCCGTCTGGGAGGTCTTAGCAGCCGTGTTTAGGGACAACGCTGCTCCATTCCTCGTGGAGGAGGTGGTTAGAAAATGGACCCCGGACAACTTCTGGCATCACGTCATCTGCACGCTGACCATAGCCCAAAGATTTAAAACTCGCGGTCGAATTATCCAAGCAAAAACACCAAATCCCTTCCACAGCCCCCACCGTAACCCAGGGGCTCCCTCGAACGGCCTAGAGTTTTTATTTGTATATCATATATAGCTATATTATTGGTAGGTATATTATCAACTCACACTGGTAGAACCGACAGTGCATGAATGAAAAATCAACGGTCATTAAAGGAAACCAAAAACGAAAGACTTCAGCTAGAAGATGAATATATTAAAGATAGCCACAACTGCTTCGAAGTAATTATTTTAACTGAAAAGTGGAAATTTGGAAGCCTTGTAAACCTTGGATCACTTTTTAAGCTGAAGCCCAGGGTTAGCAAACTTTAATATTCTCCGGGAAAGTACTTTAACCATATTTCCAAAGTCAAATGGAGAAGCATGCCTAAATTCGTAAAACTGCATGACCTTTGCCGATCAAAAATAATTGGAAACTGTAATTGTCCATATAAGTAAAGAATTCATTTAAGAACAGATAATGACCGAAATAGAGGGTGCAAGAAACAGTTTTTCAACGGCATCTTGAAAATAATTTAGTCCGTGTGAAGATATTTAAAATATGCTGGTTCGGCTGATGCATCGTAAGTCCAGAGCACAATTACGTTAGCAGCAAGAAAAATGAAAATAAGGCCTTGTATAAAAACTACGGAAATCCGCATACTGAAACAAACAGACGGGTCAAATTTTTAACATTGTACCGAAGAGGACAAGGATGCAACAATGCCTCAATTCCGTACACAATGCGATCTAGCGGAAATATGATGACCGGTAGTTTGACTCCTACGGAGTGCGCTTTGCGTACTTTGGACGGAAAAGTAACCATTCCTTTGCTCCAGCGTATTTTATACAACAGGCGTTTCTTTATTGTATTTTAGATGGCGGTATAAGACGACTGAGGAGTGCAGAATACGAAACTTCGTGGTGCTACCGACATTATTTAAGTAGCATGCCTGTTGTGTAAATAGTCATAGGGTGGAAGAAGACCTGTACTTTTAGTGAACTTAATCTGGCTGCCTGTTGCAACGCTGCGTCTCTCGCGCGTACGTTGATGCACATTCTGCCTCTCAGCCAATCACGGTTATCGGCCAATCAATATCAGGGCCAACTCAGACATGCTCTCGCTCAAGGCGCTGTGAGGCACGCCTCCCTCACGGCGACGGACGTGTATCTCCATCCGGCTACCAACTTTTTCCGACCGTTTTTCCAAGTTATCCATACAGAATACAATACCGGAAGAAATAATGAGCTCATTCGACGTGGGGTCACAGGAAACTTGATGATTCCTGCGATAAAACTAAGATTCCGTTGAAAATTCAGCAGCTCATGAGCCTCTTCATATTTTTCCAAAAGACCTATTTCACCTTTGCATTTGAAACCTAGGATCAGCTCAAGGGAACTCTACTGGGCTCCCCAATCGGTGGTTTTTGGACAGAGATGTTCCTGCAAGAGCTGGAACAGATCAACTTTAACCAGCAGGCATCGCTCTTTAGGCAACGTTACGTTGATGACACGTTTGTTATTGTCAATACTAACATTCTACACAATTTTGATATTCTTCGCAACTCACTCTGCGCTGATATACAATTCATAAGAAAAGAAGCTAATGAGCAGCACCTGGTACCCTTCCTTGATGTGCTCGTTAGGTGAGTTTCCTACGGCAAAGTAGAATCGAAGGTCTACAGAAACGTGGCGAACAACACGTAGACTCTCCCTTTTCGTAGCGACTATCCGGTGGCTCACAACAGAAATTGTGTGAGAGTACTCTTCAAAGGAATCCAAACTCATTGCAGCAACCTGTAAGCAAAAGCGCCTGAGGCCCGATATCTACATGGCCAATTTGTGCGGGAAATTTATCCGAAGGCGTTCGTAAACCGATGCATAGGTGTTCGCCCCTGGAGAACCCAACCAGAAACAGTACCCATGGTATGGCATTCGCTGTCATTTGTCAGCTAAGTGTCAGTTCAGTTCAGTTCAGTTCAGTTTTATTAAGGGAAATATAGGCGAAGCCTTTGAGCTCCCTATTGATGTCAGTGACACTGTAAATTAAAAAGGCTGACATATAATGGACGTTGGACAAAGAGTTATCTCACGGACACACTGCAGGGCATCGGACAAACAATTATAAAATAATGTTACTCAGAAATAGGGAGTAGTATGTTATATTACGCGCAAAATTGTGGATGGAAATATGTTTCAGGAAATGTGTTAGGTTCGGATGTCGTGGTGGTACTTATGGCTGTACTGGTCAAACTTCCGCTTAAAGTGTCAACGGATGGGGACATGATTATGTCGGCCGGCAGAGCATTCCAGGCCTTAATCACTCTTTTGGAGAAGAAGAACCTTCTTGTGTCGAGTCTTGCACCTGTCACTCGTAGTTTAATGGGATGCCCTCGCAAAGTAGTGGTAGTGGCCAGCTCAAAGAAGTCGCCAGATGCAAGGCAACAATCCTGAAGCCGCAGCATTCGAAAGGCTTGTATTAAGTCTCCGCGTAGCTGTCTATAGTCCAGAGGAAACAGATCAAGATTAGACAATCGTGTCTCGTAAGGCAGGCAGCTTTGACCTTGAACAAGCTTGGTTGCACGTCTTTGGACCTTCTCAAGGGTGTTGTGGTCTTTGACAGACCACGGTCAGAGGCCACCGAACTCATTGCTATGGGACGGGGTGTCAGAATCGCATGATGAGCCAAAGCTGCAGCAGAGTCATGAAAATCAAAAACATATTTAATAATAGTAAGCCTTCGGGTGTACTCTATCGCATTTCGCCCTTTAACTGCCCTTGAACCTATATAGTTCAGGCTCGCTGTATGCTCGGATCGCGCATACATGTATAAAAGCTGGCTGTGCAATGGGGGGAACGAATTATCTCATGTTTCTAACATCACCTACGAAACGGACCATGGGTTCAACTTCGCAGCCGTAAGGTTAATCGCCCATGCCAGAAACAAGACAAGCTGATAATTTATTGAAGCTTGGATACATTGATCTGGAGCTGTCATAAAGAACCCTGCGTAGTCACCTCCGGACTGACGTGATCTATGTTTAAATGACTCCTGCCTCCTATAATTGTTGCTTCTTTGTTGCCGCTTTTATATCTGATGCTAGACATTTGTACGAGTTCGAAAGCTCAGATGAATAAAGAAATAGTTCTGCCGATCGAACAGGTCTCTTCTTCACTAATTATAAAATACCCTCAAAACTGGCGTCCAACTTCTCCTTCTGTTCAAGACTGGGTTTGAAGGTCGTAGTGGCTAGAGTCTGCGTACGACTTAAACTGCGCGATATACGACAGTTCAACGAGAACAAAACGGGTGTGGTAAAGAATTGAACCTGTCGTAACATTGACTTCTATCCGGTCCATATCTTACGTTCACATGCGTTTATATTCGTCCAAACAGCTTGTAATATGATAGAGCATCCCAATGTCCGCGTCATATTCCATGTTGGAATATCAACGTCTTAAGAAAAAAATATTATTATTATTCTCGATTGCACTGCAGACACGTAGTTCGACTAATATATAGTCAGTATGTACGAATTGAGATTGCTATATGAAAATCTAGGGAGTTATTTATAATTTTGAGGGCACTGTTTCTACCAGCCCTGTCCCCACGGCTGAAGAAAATTCGACTGCCACGGTCATGTTGCCTCAAGTCATAAAATTCAACCCGAAACCAAGTGCACAACGTTGACCCGCGAAGTTTGCATTAGCAGAAGCTTTTCGTGGAGTGATGGAGAAACCTAGACGGCACACCTAACTATCGCTTGCACCACCCCGTCATCCATCACAACTCCCAAATGTTCAGTGACCATGGGATGGTCTACCAGACGTGGTGACAGCGATCAATACCCCTTGTAGATTGAATATTTAAGCTGTGTGTAAGTCAGCCTTCGGCATGCTGATACCATGACGCCAATCGATATTTTTGCCCTCGTAGCCAGGCGAAACTTGCAAATTAGTTAACGACGGTAGCAACTTGCTTTCATCTCGCTTAGACAACGGCTGCCTCCGCCTTCACCGCTGATTGCATTCTCCCGGCCATAGTCCATGTTGCTCAACTTTATCTGAAGCCTTGACTTGCAATTCGGGAAGTTCGCTTTGTGGAGCCATCGAATCTCGACACCCACATCGACTGCAAAGACCTGCCGGAATTTGCTTCCTCAGCGAAGAAGATGCATCAAGCGCGACCGCTTTGACCTGCTGTCCTCCCTGCTGCCTCAAGCTCCTGGCAACTTCGTTGTTGAGTTCGCCTGAGACTTGACACAAGTCTCACGAGAGCTCATAGCCAATTGATGCTGCTTCGTTTACTGATTGGCGGCAGGCGACCGAGATGCAGGCTGGTGTCACAGATTCAACTCTTCGCGCAACTCTGAACGCACCAGAACCCTCTATGGGGAGGGGTACTGCCAGCACCTAGTCTTCTCTTGTGAACCCATTGAAAACGCCTATCTGAGGCTATAAGATAATTTATTGGAAAACTTTGCAAGCACCCATCAATCCCAGCGATGCTGACACCATGTTGGCAAACACCGTGGAATCATACACACCTATTCTCAAGGTGAAGCCGTCTTCCGGTTCTCGCACCATAGCGCTGCGCACTGCAGTGCCTAACCCATCTCTAATAAACAAAAAATCGCGGAAAAGTTCAGTCATAATAGATAACCAGATAACAATTTCAGAACCTATGTGATCAACACCAGCAGAACTTAATCTGAACGTGAACAAATCACACTTGCTCGTCTACCCCTACGGTAGACGTGATCCGATAGTTCCACCATCGAGTTCGACGATTTCCACCAGTGCGCTCCACAGCATGGTGGTACAGGTATGGTGACTTGCGCTGGATTAAATTGAGAGCAGACTTTCGATGCATCTACCTCACTCTCAGTTCCACTCCCCACTTGGGCCCGGTGCCAAGAGTGACCCAGGTGAGTCTCTATAAGTTGATTCTCACGCTGGTATTCAATGGAAGGGGTTGAGGGCTTGTAGAATACCGCAACATCCAAAGACTGCATTGTGATATGGCTACCTTTAAAATCCAATTGAGCAGACCGCCTGTCACCACTGCCTTGTACGTGCATCACAGTGCCGATGGAGACAAGTTTAGGTACTTCGTGCGACTTTCGAGGAGTAGCCTATACCCGAAAATCCTAAAAGGCAGCATAAAAAATCGTCCGATTCAAATATTACGATCCATGCGATGGTGTCTGTGGGAACCGATGAGCTCCGCAACCCTGGTCTAGTGGTGCGGGGCGAATGGTGTGCGAGCTGGACTACATAATCAGGAACGGGTCCTTGGTATTCGCTGCTGGAACGTGCGAATGTTCCTCGATCCTGGCACCATCAGACCGAGGGCACGTGGTCTTCATCAACACAAGTTCGATGTCTGCTGCCTGTCTGAAGTTCAAAGCGCCGACTTGCGTTATCGGAAAAGTAAGATACGAGGATCAGCTCCCACCCCACACGCCCCATCAGAAAAACCAATCCGGCTCTTCTATGTCTTATCACACCAGGCGAACCATGCCAAAGAGAGCCCAGTAGACGACTGGCCACTTTACGTTTAACCGGTGCGGCAGTCTACGTTTACACGGAGGGATCGCCAGTCAAATAGTTGGATAAATAAACTTAGCCTCAGCAGCGAAAGCAGGTTCAAGTGCTTTATTGCTGCAGTAGTTAGACTAGGTCAGGCGATTTTCCAATCCCTCTGTCATCCGTTCGGAGTTTGGTCCCAGTGGAGCACAGTGGAGGGTACAGAGCTTTCCTGACCACAACAAGCTGGCAACAACAACAGGGGGCGTACAGCCTCACCGCAAATCTACTGACCTGTCAGTTAGACCTCCACGAACGACGATGCTTGCCTTGTGCCAGACGACATGAAAGGGGCAAGACAGTGAAAAGCGCGTATTTGTTTATGGTGATGGCAGACTTGCGCCGCATCGCTCTCCTGCCTAACCCACCTGAGCCCGGTAGCAAGACCGAGTCAGAGCGATTGGAGAAGTAATTGGGAGCAGTGGCTGACAAACTACAAACAGTCCGAATAGGCACGCCACACACACACACAATCTGCTCCACGCACGATACTCATTTTTGTACGAAAACGGTGACTCGAATGTAGTCTCACTCATGAGGACCGACTTAGCTCATCCGTTTGTGGCCATCCGTGGCACAATTTTTACTGTCGGGATTGATCCATGCGAACTAGGTTGCCTAGTGACGAATTCGCTGAGGTGCCGTGACGGAATTCCTGGTGTGCAGACCAGAACTCACTAGTTATTAGCACGGGCTTTCAGCAAATCTATGACCCTTGATTCAGACGATATCCGTATGACCTGTCAGATTGACTGTATGCTAACCTGTGTATGATTTCGTCGCTGAATCCACAATGGCACATAGGGGCGTGGGGCCACGACTGGTAATGGCATGGATCAGACCGCTCTCCCTCTCAATCCCAACGTCTACTAAACTATCCACAGGCCCTCCGCGCAGAGTGATTCGGTTCCTCATACGAATGGCGACTTCGTCGCTTACAACTGAATCAAGGTCGATTTCTGGTCTGAAAACTTCAAGAATCTCGACTTTGGTTACAAATGGGCCATTTCATTACTTTTCTGCAGCGAGGCCTTCCCTCTTTTCTAGTCAAAACAGCGTCCCGCAATCCTCTCTCAGAAAACAGATCGTGGATGCGGTGCTGGGCAACAAGAAGGCGTTAGAGCAGACGGCAGGCCCCAGAAATGTCGAATCTGGCGACCCGGCTCTAATTGAGCACGGATTGGGAGCCCGATTCTGATTATTGGGGCTCGGCCATCCTTGCAGCCTTAAAGGGTGATAAGACAGCGTTAGAACTACTGCGACACAAGTTTCATCGAGGATTATGCAAGGATCATTTTCACTGCCATTCGCAGGTGTGCATACATGGGCACGCCGATCATATATTCAACCTACTGTGTACCCTAGGAACTTTGCGATAGCTATCAGCAACCGGTGATCAACCGTCGCGTTGAGTGCGCCGGAGGTTTCGACTCATTTTACCGTAAGTCGTGTGGCGCGGACAATAAAAACTAGATGGTGTGACGGCGAAAACCATTGTAATGGCCAATGGCTGCTCAAGTCCGGAAGGAAATGCAATATCAGCATACTATTTTACAAGACCTATCTTACCTCCAAAAGAAAACACAATTCTCGTTCTTCTTAGGAAGACACGCAGGTCTTAGATTTTCCCCTAACGGCATGTAAACCCGCTGACAATCCCTAAACTAATTTTAAAATTCCTGACCGAGTATCCTGCATGAAAACAGTCTCCCCAAAACATCGATCCTCTCCCAAGGCCAGAAGCAGAACATCGAAGTCAGTTAATTACTGGGTTCCGAAATTTGAGCGCAACTTGAATTATACAAAAATACGGAATTATCAGCATAGAATAGGAGACAAATTTCCGAAGTTGTGATTCACGCAAGCAGACGGGGATACGCAGCAGAGAGGGAGAGAGAGATGGAGAGAGGCTAGTGAACGAGCAGAGGAACGAAGTCATCCATCATGCGCCCCTTGTAGAAGGCCGTTAACCATTTCTGTATTTCTGCGAATTCGGTCTGTCGAGCCTCCGTCACACTCGGCGGGTCGGCCGGATTGGAACCTCTGAAAGAAAAAGAAAAAGTGAAGTGTTCAATAAGCAACAAACACCAGCAAAGCAAACAGCGTCCTCGGAGGTGAAGTGGGGCGTGAGTATGCTAGCATAGGGTAGCAAACCATCAATCAAGGACGTGAGATTCACGATTCTAAACACGAAAATAATCACCCAAAAATAAAACTACTACAAAATAACAGATGTTCCATTATGTTCACTACTATGTTGTTTAAATTTAAGTAAAAAAAGTGAAGCGTTAGAGCAGAAAACAGCTGGTTGCGTAGAAATTCGAGATAAGTTCAGCCCAAACACTTCCAGAATCGATAAAATTTTGCAATCGACGGAGGCCTAACAACGAGATAGGTGCGTAGTTAGAAAGCGGTTGCCAAGAGGCGGGGGACATTAACGCCGCTGAAGGAATGAATAAATCGGTCGGCTGAAGACATTCATGAAAATCGGTATCTCTTGAACCTAACTTTGCCTTCAGTCTTCATGTTAGCATCGTGTTAAACTACAACGGGTAAACAGTGTGCAAACAACGAATGAAGTTGGGTAAGGAAGTAGTCTGACGGAAACTGTGAAATACTTTAGGTGAATTGCACTAGTTGCACTAGTTATCATGCAACATAATCCCAAACATATTTCAGTCAGGCCGAGATGTCGGTTTTTGAACGAACTTCTTGCCTGTGGTCAGCATAAACTGAACTTGATTTAAAAAAGGATTGCTTAAGTTGTATACATTTTTTCATGGATTTCATAAAGCCGGCATCCTGACGTGAATGAAACGCATGCTGCACGATAATGAACATTACGACTTTACTTTAGTAGCCCTTTCTAATCAAAAACACATTTCAGTGTCCATATTAAAATTTTATTAAATAGGTCAGTTACTGTATATTTTATAAAATATATGCCCAAAATTGTCTTTCATGCACTCACTGGTAGTCAAACACATTGCCTTCAAACATTATACGACAACAAAGGGTATTATAAAGTGTTAAAAAACTCACAACACCTGAGTAGTTTTGACGTGGTATTTGCGCTTAGGGGTTTTCAAACTCAAGCTGTATACTTCGCATGCTAGGAAAATCAAATTTCTCCACGCTATTAAGCACATTTCATACAGGGCTCATAAAACTATGCAATTGATGTCGCAGGCAGAGACGACAACATCTAAGTTAATATTTTACGGTCTTGAAAACCTCATAAACCTTGATAAACTAAAAGACACTATTGCTTAGAGTATATCGTTTGCAGGAGGCGTAACTTGCTACCAGATAAATACAAGACATTTGTTCCTTTTTACTAGAAAAAGTAGTTGAATTTATGAGGGCATCGAAAATGAAGGAGAAAATGTCTGCAGACTATGGTGTTTGTAAGTGACAGGAAAAGTGCTTATTCGAAAGCCGGCATTTTGGTTCGACTGAAATATCCTGGGATTATGTTGCAATATTGAAACGCCACCTACATAGTCGCTTTCAATCAAAAACAAATTTAAAAATTTCGGTTAACATTTTATGAGATAGGCCAACTACTTCATGTCATGCAACTAGTCTCTCTCATACCTACATACAAAGACCGGAATTCGCAGGCCAAGCATGTTGTTTACAAATGCATGCAAGCATTTAGACCTCGAAACAAGGGGCTGTTTTTTTTAAAAGTGCAGCTGCAGCCAGTTCTGCAACAAGGTGCACAAGCCGGGGACTTACCTTAAATCCAAGTGGTGAGCGCCACCGTGAATCTGCAGAACGGTCACACTCTTTGAGGGAGGTTCCAAGAACTACACAGAGCATTAAAGAAATATGAACTGAGGGGTTCATGAGGCCAGTGAAATAAGCTATAAAAGCAGTGAGGCCACAAAGGGGTGAACCCCATTCGGAATGAGATGCACACCGCCTAGGCAACTGTATCGCAAAAATGACACCTGCCGAACATTCCCTCGCGAAACGTGGGCACATATGCTCGCCTAAACTGCTTCGGTCGCAGTGGCGGTCGAGGAGGCAGCGGCAAAATGCTGTGAACTGCTGAAATGTTACTGATGGAAGACTGTCAGACTGGCCGCGTTGAGCATAACTGCAATTTCACGGACAGCAGTAGCGCAGGCACGGATCACTTACTCGAACGGGGCTGCCGGCAGCCTCACCCGAATACTATCCAACTGCGTCTAGCTGATGCATCGGCGCAAAAATGCTCCGACAATGCTATCAGGGATACTACCAGGCATTGGAAATGGCAGTCACGGACACCTATTTCATTAATTGAAGGAAGAACGGAATCAAGAACAAGAAACGCAAGATGAAGGGGGGGCGCGGTGACAGCCACCCGGCAGCCTTTTGAAAATTACACAAAATGTGTGCTCTGAGATGGCATTGACCTCCATGCTTTTGACCGAATCGCTCGGCCTGGAGAGGACATTAATGATCGAGTGCGCAGTGCAGAGACCAGAGGAAAGGGAACAAGGTACAGTCGATCACAACTCACCCCGCCATTCATCCAAGGATCCAGGTCACCATTGCTGAACACAATATTGCTTGCGTGCTTCCAGACTATAAGAAAAAAACCGACTCTCAGTCTAAGAAAGTAAATAGCGTCAAAAAGCCTAAGTAAAAAAGTAGAGCCACAGCGCCAAGTAACCGCTACTCAACGTTCCACGGCTTCTCTGGGGCTTTTGGACGACTGCAGGGTCAGGGAAGTCAAAAAGTACAGTTTTCTGGGCAATAACAGGTGGCTAACTGATTTTACTCCTGCGGAAGGGCTGCGGCTTTCGATCCAAATTAAACGATAAAGAAGCAGATCAACGCATTATAACTGAGACAGTTTTGAAACGAATTTTTCCGGCGTGCTGAGGCAGTTCCAATGTCCACAACGCGAACCCTCGTGTTGCCCTGGTGTTTTCCTGTCAGGTTTTAAAACTTGATTGTTTTCTAAAGCCCAGGTCCACTAACCGTGTGAAGGTTTTGCAGGTCGATAACTGTGATAAAGCTCCACGAGGTCTCGGGTGAGAGAGGGCATGTTGACAGTTTTACACTGCTTTCACAATCCACAATGCGAAAACTGCAGAAGTCTTTGGTCCAGGCGTGGCGACAGGAAATTAGTAGAATTTAAACAACTTTCCAATGAGCTGAAGTGACATTTCCTAGCTGGTATGTTTTAGATTCCTGCCCGTCTCCGGAACGTACCAATCAGTATCTCTAACAGTTCATTCACTATATTCGAAAACTTGGGGTGAGTTGATCCATTGTCAGGACTCCTTCATTTGAAAGTGAGTTAACTGTCGAAGCGTCCTCAGCTGCGTTAGAGACAGGTCATCGATATCTACCATTCCAACCTGTAAATATTTGCTCGTCACTCCCTAGTTCTTAGCGGGAGACTGGACGTCGATAAATTATTATGCCCAGCGATACAGAACTCAGTAAGTCAAGGAGATCGGGATTGATCGGTCTGAGAAGGCGGTGGCCAAAACCCCGTCAGTTAAGGACCCAGCTCTTAACCGCACCTCCTCTGTTTTGCGCATATTTTGCCAAAATTGCTGAATATACGACTGCACTCTATTCCGTTCTTTCGGTGTCGTTAAAGTCATGTTGTCTTGGAGAGCAAGTACTGCACTCTACGGCCCTTTCGAACCGCTCCTGGTGCCACCGACCTGTGATGCTGATTGAGTCCGGCAGTATACTGCAATTCGTTTAAAAATGCTTCCTCCTTAACGGACATCTGTTCACAATTTCTGTCCAATCTGGTCGTAAGTTGAGGGCAGAGTCCTCCCTGTCAACCAGAACGGTGTTCACACTCCGACGCATCCTTGCTTGAGTCCGCAGTCGCCTTCTCAATGTGCAGTTCAGCATTCGGTGCGAAACCTCTCTTTTAGCCCTAACTTGCCCTGAGGGTTTCTTCTCCGAGAAAGGGCCTAGGCTAGCAGTTGTTAGTGATCTGGACACCCAATATTATCACCTTAGGCATTCCAAAGGAAAAAGACAGTGTTCATAATCGGCAAATTATGTTCAGAAATATACAAAAAGCCTTAACGTTGTTGTTGGCGTCTCGCGACGACTGGTAAGTTCCACTTTTGCGACACGCCTGGTATCTACTAGTATACTCAGAACTATCAATTCTCCCGTCTTCATCACATAACGATGAGAGGGTGGGAATCTTGGCAGGGCTCACTTTTCAGATCATGGCCATTTGCTACACTCTCAAATGATGGGTTGGCCAGCGTATTCAGCGGGAACAAACACTACAAGGGAGCACTATTGGTCTGACCGCGAAGTCTCCTATAACCAGAAAATATGCAGCAGCATCGGAAACATTCTCCTCTTTAACACTTGTTGTGTGCCCATAACAATGCTACGCCAAGACGATAAGAAATTAACTTCCGAACTGTGACTGACTTAACATAAATTTCCCGTCTATGCGTGTCACACACGCGCTGCTAATTCAAATGACGCGAGAAATTTTCCTATCTTGAATGTTACACACCGAGCTTAAACATTAAAAGGAAGCAACCGGGCTCTCAGTCCGAACGACCGAGTTATCCGGCTGGTAGTCAACGTTCCCAATCACAACTTTAAGGCATCCTGACGACGCACTTGCGCGTCAGTCAAATTTAAGTAAGGCATAGTAGATCATGTTCGATCAAACCCTCTCTTACGTCTAACAGTTCAAAACCGAGGAAGAAGAAAACAATACTACTGATCGATTTAACTTCTCGATCTGGCTGCGTCCAGACAGAGCCAGTCGCCTGCTAGAGACTGGGAAGGCCAAAGATGCAGCAGCTTCGGGGCGATCCGAGGTCCTATGTGTTTAGGCTGATCTGACTATCCACAGTGTTCAACTTAAACCACAGGCCTATTCGGTATTTGTGGGGACAAGACGAATAAAAATTCCAAACGATACGGAAGACACTGTCATATTGCTAGCAGGTACTTAGAGCCAGACTTTAAGAAACGTTCAAGAGCTGGGTGGTTTAACTGGCATCTGTAATCCCAGTGTTAAACCAAAGAGCAGAACTGGGCTTTCAGCTTTGTTGATACGGAGATACTGGGAAAAGGCGTAGGCTGAGGCGAGAGGGATGATCGAAGCGTGGAAACCCCCAACAGTAATGGCTCAAAAAAGGCGTACTGCACCCTCCCTCTCTCCATCTGGTAAGCCATGCAGACCTGCTCCCCATGATCGGCGAGTGCTAACAAAATTAAAGAACTAGAGGCAAAATCTGATGCTCAGAACAACATACTCCTACTGCTCAACTCTTTTTCAACACCGCTGAATCTGTTCTACGACTACGGTTTGACCTGACTTTCCCATTGACCACAACCTTTTCGTGGCGTGTGGGGTGTGAGACCTTAGCAAATACAGACAGACAGACGCAGCAATCGTTTCCTCTCTTTATTACCTGACTACCTTACAAGAGCCAGTAAAGGCTTTACCGCCAACGCATTAAAGAGCACAGGAGACTAAATTTCGCGCTAACTAACGACATCATATGCCAGGAAAAAAATAGCGGAGGTAATTCAGTGGTGGCGAAGTCTCAAACCCTTGGTTGGATCATTGCTCTGATTACGGATTTATTCTAGTAACTTCGGTTGTTATAATATTTGTCCTAACTGCATGACATGATACCGGGGTAAAGAAAGCTGGTGGCTATCAACTGGAACCAGCCTGACATTCTATACATAATGACCTACCGGCCGTTGGACCGATGAAGGTTCGTAACTGGTTCTCAGCCAGGGAAACGCCAAATTTCCGTTCGCAGTACTCATTTACTTGTTCCAGTGTTCTTGGTAGAGAAGGAAACATATCACCGGCCGTCGCGTTGGAGGGGTCATATAGGTGCATTTCTGTGCAGGACTGAAATGGGGAAACCATTTGAGGGCTGTGAAGCCGACTACTGCTGAAAGTAGTTCAGCAAGTCAAACACGGTAGGTTACCTGAAAATCCCAAGCGATAGAGTCATTACCCAGTCCACACCCCGTAATATCAGCGCAATCGAGGTATTGACTTTTGTAGTCGAAACAGGATACTGTAGGGGAAATAAATGGAAAAAGGAACTTGTTAAGTGTCGTAGAAGCACCCTCAGTAGATGCAACTTAATGAAAGCAATGCTCCAACGAGGACAGGGAGATGAGCTGACAGAGAAAATGCGATAAGCTATACCAATGCGGGTTGGGTGGGGAATTCAATGGTGCAGTCTGCTGATGCATTGACAGCAGGAAGCCTGTCTTGTAACGACACGTCGGTCACTTACACACAGGAACAGTTTGAATAAACGGCAGACAGTTGAAATACGCCGAAAGCGCAGGCAATTATCGACGAGATAACACGCCAATGAATCAGCAACAAAGACAAACCGGAAGCAATGTCCTCTCAAGACTTGTTGCCACTCGCCATGTCGATGCAAAAATAAAATGCGTATGAAGAAGGGGGCACGAGTCTTCGTTCGTTTTATCGCGCACTGAAACAAGGCCAGATTCTCCGACCTATTTGAGCCAGGCTCAACAGTCATCGACACCTCTAAAATGTGTGCCACCAGGAGGTGCCAGGAGCACTTTCTCCGCGACACACAAAAATTCAAGAAGTTTATTTCTACAGATAGCGTCACGGGCATTTTTGTTGGCAGGAGGATGATCTGTATGGTACCAGTTGCCCTCGGCAAGTCCTACCAGAAAGCAAGAAACCATATGTTGACGGTGGTGTAAAAATTTCCTTAATTCGTAGTAGTAGTAGTGGTGGTGGTGGTAGCGAGAACGAAGGAAAATTAAAGCACTGGAATGAGTATACTAGATGACTGGCATCAAAATGTTTGCATCGGCCTACCATTGTTGAAGTGCTACGCAAAAAGATAAATTGTGCTCACAGCTCTTTTGGAGGTTACCCAGCTTGTAATCGTTGCGGTCTCACCTACTTGACGTTACCTGTTCGGTATGATAACAACTATTACGACTCAGTTGTGTAATCATTCAGTGCGGCATTTTGAACTAAAAGTGCGGCATCCTGAAAGCGTCCCGAAGGCAGCCAACTTTAGGGATTTCGTCGACAGTTCGATCGTCCGTTGCAGAAAATTTGTTTCTTAGACAACTTTCAAGTGCTCCCAGTTCATGGATAGGACGGTAGGTCAGCAGTTGCAGGAAGCAATTCGTAGTTTGTCAAATCTTGACTCGCAAGGCGAATGCATATCCATTATCTGAACGACGATGCTGATGGATCTGCAAGGCGCATCTATTTAGTTCGTGTACGTACAACTTCACCAGTCAACAGCAGGTACTTGGAGGTAGTGAATGAGTTTAATAGTCAGTATCATTTGATAGGAGGCCACAGATAATCAACAAGCGCCCACGCCCGCGAATATAGCTTCATAGTTAACGCGTAGTCAGTCGATTCGACTTGTCAGCTGTGGAGCACGTGTCCGATTCCATTAGTACTTGCTTCTCTGTTCGCCGCCTTTTCGCAGGTTGGTATATTGACTACAGAATTTGTCAAGTATCTGGCCCAGGGAACAAACGAAAGGAACATATCCAAGCATGCGCTGAATTACTGCTTCCCAAAATGAAGTATAGTGGGCTTCAAAGTTCTTCAGACAAAACAGATTTGTTTACAGAGTGGCAAATTAGGTTAACACTCATATGTCAAATTTCCACTTTTGGTGGGCGGCCATGGCACGATCTGGTCGATCGCCATCTCGGGCGAACGCTGCACGAACGTCAGGCAGGCGCAGGCATACCTGTATGGTTGAAGCGACCAAGTAATCTTAAAACATTGATATGATTCCTCGGTTAAACCAACTTTGACTTCATGTGCGCGCTAGTGTCGGCAGCATACACCGTACAGAAACTAAACCTCTCAAACAGGAGTCTTCAGCATCAATCTCTAAACTAGACTTGGTTCTGGTGGTGGCCGCCAAGGAATACTCAACATCTTGACCTCACAACAGAAAGAAACCAAGTTTCAGCAAAATCTTCCTAAACAACGGAATATATAAAAAAAACTTACGTAGTATGCCAATTATTGTTCCTAGGATCTTTGCGAAAAACTGGAAACATCTTCAGTAGATAGACACTTCAGCGTGCCTTGAATGGGATTTGGTCCACAATTCAACTTGTGTGTTATTAATCCGATACGAGTTAGGTATTCGTCTATAACTGAAGACTCATTAGGCGACCAAGGTTGTAACTGTGTGAAATACACCTGCGTAGCTACACATCTCTTAGGTTCAACAGGTGAGTAACATGAAGATGGGAGTAAGGAGTAAAAGCACGCACCATTGGTGGTGTTGTAGAACACGCCCAATGCCTCACGCAGACCGACGAGGGGGTCAGTCTCGTTGATAGCCCGCAGACAGGACACATTGACAGGATAGGCTGGCAGGTTGCCCATGAAGCTGGCCTGGTAGGGATAGTTCATCATGGTCATGAAGACGAAGGCATTGCGGGACCATCTCAGCATCCAATCTAGGTCAGACTGGTTTTGCAGAGGAGAACACAGTCGTAGGCTTTGGCTGATGTTTTTCAGACCTGTGGGGGTCAGAAGGGCGAGGCAGGGAAAATAAGCAGGGAAGGACTACGCAAATAAAAATCAATACTGCCAGAGAAACTGCTGGATGGTTTCAAGGGAAAATGCGAGGAGTGTAGAAGCAGGTGATAGTAGAAAGGTTTACACTGGTATTCAAGACATAACCTGGGGGATGCGGAAAACAATATGTAATGACCGCTAAAACTGGAATGGTGGAAAAGCGTCACGTTCATCATTGCCACCGTTGTCGTTGTTCATTACCCTTTTAGGCACCTATCTATATCAAAGGGGATCATGATGATGATAACCACGATAACGGTGAAAATTGAGAGGAGGAGGAGAGGAGGAGGAGAGGAGGAGGAGAGGAGGAGGAGGAGAGGAGGAGGAGGAGGAGGACAAGTAAGACTATGATTATGAGGATAAGGATGGGGATGATGACGGTGACGACCACGACCACGACCACGATTAGGAGGATGACGAAAACGATAATCCCGATGATGTTGGTGGTGGCGGTAGCAGTAGTAGCAGCAGCAACAGTAGTAGTAGTAGTAGTAGTAGTAGTAGTAGTAGTAGTAGTAGTAGTAGTAGTAGTAGTAGTAGTAGTAGTAGTAGTAGTAGTAGTAGTAGTAGTAGTAGTAGTAGTAGTAATTTCACTACAGTTCAGTAGCCACGACTCGCTACATAGAGCCTTCCGTATAAAAACTCTTAAGTGCTGTCTATTCCATTGAAACTGCTATGTATACCTCTACTGAGTACATTGTGCCCCCTAAAAGGGCTGCGTGGTAGATGCGCTGGACCAACACGGGGGCCAAATCAGGGTGCGGCAGGCATTATTAACTGTGATGTGATCCCATAACAAATGCCCAACATGGGGGGTGCGCGTGCCTAACATGGGTACGCGTAGGTGTAGGCTGATGCCGCACCCCGCTCTCCCACTCCTTGGTAGATGCTTAATCTGCGTCCGACTCCGCCTCCGGTCTTCTTGAATATGTGTTGACACCGGGCACAGGCGGGGAAGGGATGAGAGAGTGCGGTAGATGCAGTGGGAGTCAACTATCACTTAAAACTAATTTGCGCACAAGTCACCGTCCCTGCACCACCCTTCGGTGGAGCATACGGTGGACATCGTCGGATTATGACGGTCGAACTGGCATAAGCACACTGGTAGAAAAGTGTTTCGGTGGTATGATTAAAATTTTTCTCCAAACTACTGAGGAACATCCGGCGAATCCTGGTTTGGATAGAGAAGTTCGCCGGTATTTTTAGCCTACGAATATACCCTTAATCCCACGTAAGCGAATCTGACACTGAATTATTTGCTCTTGAGTCCCACGCGCAAAAAAACGCATAGTTTGAGGTTTGAGGTTCAGGTCCTGCAAACTTGGGGTTAGGTGAGACTGGCTGACGACTGCTATTAATCCAGAGATTATCATCCCGGTCCCCTTTGATTTTTTCGGTAATCTACCTCCTTCTCCTATGCGATATTTGCGTATGTAAAGTCCTTAAAGTTAAATACCCTTGGTAGGCCGGTCAAATTTAGCACTGACACACTCAAAATGCCCTGCAATCAGCATACCGAAAAGCAACTCAGGAAACTGATCGGGAAGGATTGAACATACCTTCAGCTCCAGACAATGCACGCTGCAGGATCATCTCGTAAGCAGTTTGTATTACAGACACGCAGGAGGCGTTGACATTGAAGTAGTCCTTTCAGACAAGACTAACTGTTGAAGAAGGAATGAGAGAGAAGACCTACATTCTTGATTGTCTGAAAAAAGGGGTGAAGCGGCTCCTCGCCCAAGACCCATTTGAAGGGCGCACTTGAGGCTATAGCACCGTGCACAAGGTGCGGATACTTGAGCCGCATGACAGCAGCCAGCATACCCCCGTAACTGCAAAAATGGAAAACGTGATGAACACAAACAGGCAAGTCTAGCAAACCTGCCACCAAAGGCAATCACCGGCGAGGAGGTGGCATTAAATGTAGCCTGAATGGCGGAGATAAGGTCGGCAAAATCGGCCAGAGCTTCCTCAATTGTGAGAAACTGGATAAATGGCTGAGTGAAACTAGACGGAAAGGGCAGTGATTGGCCGTAGTACCGCTACAATCGCAAATATGCGTTAGGTAGAGAAAACAAAGCAAGCGGCATTACATGTTCAGCAAACACAACAAGAGCATTGAAGCCAGGCGCAATGTCGAACATGAAACCCGTGTTGTTCCAGAAGCCCTCAATATCACCCTCATTGCCACAGTAAAAGAAGATTGGTCCACCGGATTTATACCACTTATCTAAGAAGGCGAGGTTAGGCGGTGGTTGGAGAATGCCAAAATAAAACACTTACCTTCATAAAGGTAGCGAGTTCGGAAAGTCGGAAACTTATTAGGAAAGTTGAAGTGCGTTATTTTCTGTTGAAAGTAACCAAACTTGGGCGGCCATGGAGGGGACTGAGACCAAGCAGTCGCAGTTAAGAGCAAAAGACTGATCAAATGGAGAATCATTTGAACTCCGGCTTAATAAGTGAACGGTTGTGCCGACCCAGGAAAGGTCTAAAGAAAAAAGAACGTTGGGAGGTTTTCGTGCAACAGAAACTGTTATTCGAGAGTAAGGCGTACTGCTGCGATTGCGCAGAAATTCATGAACAATTCGCCTAATGTCTTTGTACACGCTTTCAACTGGAGTGGAGGCGAGGTTAAAGAAACGGTTGGTTGGGACTTCAACCCACGTCAATTACTAAACGGCAGATTCTGGTTATGTGGGCTTCTTTCTAGGCGCTCGCGTAATCTCGGCTCGGAAAATATTGCTACTTATTTTACGCATATTCTCCGTACTGGCTTTCGATATTTGCACAAACATTCATTTACTATGCACATAATATAGATCTTTCAAAATGTACGTGTACCTTTTTACTTTGAAACAACCGAATTTATCACTATCTCCTAGTCTACGTACTTCCTCAAAGAAAAAAATACACTCATATACATGTAACGTCGCTTAGTTTAAACTTCCCTGCTGATAGTGTCTAAAGCACGTACAGTAAAATAAGCAAGAAATATGTAGGATCCGCTTGTCGCGGACTGTTTTGCGCAACCTAATTTTTTCAACAGATCGCGCGGATATAAAGAACATGTAAAAGTCGGTATGCAGTTGCTCCGAGCAGATAAAAACGAAGTCTGGCTGGTTATAAAAAATAGCATGATAAACACGAAAACGGCAAGGAGTCGAACTAGGTTGACAAAAAGATGAAAAATGTTGAAGGTCCTCGGCAGACTCGTGACTCCCATACATGCTGGCAAAGGAAAACAAGATTGGAATACTGAGGGCCACAAATGGCCATTACTAACACCGAGACACTTTATAAGCTCCAGTATCACTGCGGTGTGCAAACCAAATTAATTTTAACGGTTCGAGATGGGCATTAATGGCGTCTTTTTGTCTGCTAGGATTGGTGGACGCAGAACAGTTATGCTCCGTCGTGTCCAGGTGCCCAAATTCAGGTAAAAGCCCTATAAACAAATCATGGACTCATAGCTCAATGGTTAGAGCGTTGGGCTTCTGATCAACAGGTCATGGGTTCGAGCCAAGGGTGGGGCAACAACGTTGGGTCGGTATGACTGGCTGACGACGGCTTATGACATAGAAATGGCCATTCCAGTCCCCCTTATCTTTGTAGGCAGTTATTCTGCGTTTCCTATTACTAGCCGCTATGCAGATGCTGGCGGGACTCCAGAATGAGCCCTAATGCAAAGCGGAACGAAGGAATTCCGTTAAAAATCGGTGAGCGTTCAGCAACGAATGAAAAATCATGGACTCCATCAGGGAGGTGCATCCCCTTCATCATAGAGGTCTCGCCAAATATATTCTGCACCTCCCTCGTTTGCTTACTTCAGTTAGGTGTATAAAGGTTGCAATTATTGAAGAAAAAAAACTGAACCATGTACATTTATTGTCAACATACCAGTATAGGTGCAAGTTTCAAAAGTAAAATGTATGCAAGAGACAAAGATTCAAAACTCTATTATTTTTAACGGGTGGAATTTCTGCAGGAGGAGTTAAACTTCGTTTTTCTGCCATGTTGGTTGATGTAGGTTCGCACAGCTTCAAGCACCCTTAATTGACTGAAACGACTTGACGAGGCTAAGTTTGTAGGAGAACTCGTAACCCTGCCTGCCTGCAAGCCTACCGCGTAAAATAAATTTCATCATTTAAAAATCCGTTACGAGCCGCAGTGAGATCCAGCATTCGAATGCTTACGGGGGAGGAAATAGTAAATGTGCCCTGAGAAAGCTGACATCGCACTATAAGAGACGGATGCTACTGGCGCAAACTATTCAAAGTCACAACACTCAACCCAATCTCATTCCGTGAGTGTTTACTCATTCCGGTTATCTAGGGCGATCGTTTTCTTTCATATAACTAAATGGTCACTCACGGTCAATAAAGGTTTCGTGACCCGGAAAAATTTTGAGATACAGGGATCATACAGACATTTCCATCGAGATCTGCTTCAGTGAACAAGGCCGCAGATGTTGGAGCAGGATATAGCTGCTTCCGAGTCGGCGGTCATCAGAAAACGACACCGTCAGAGTGGCCCCCTTTACTGTACGACTCAATGACACGCTCATAGCATAGCCCACCGAATTCCTGAAAACAATTCATCGACAGCATAAGTCTTTACGAGCAATACCGCCTTCACTGAGCATAAACGGCTGCAAAAGAAACTTGAGTAACATAAAATATTTGGCTGAACTTCAAGGCAGAAATACAGGGGTACGAGGATTGAAAGATTAATTTCTTCGAGGCCATTAAGACCACCTACGACGGATAGCTGATCAGATAATGGTGTCGTTCGATTTCGACGAACCCAGTGTAGTGTCATGGAGGTGGTGGGTGACATTCAATGACCCAACACTTGAACACTTTCGAAGACTCTTATTGTCTCTTCAGTCTAAGACTTGGTGATTAAACGACTTCCAAAAATTGCAATCAATATTCACATAGTCATCCTCGATAAAGAGAAAGATTAGTACAGCAGTAGTTACTGAAAACTTAATTTTCGACGACAGGTAACACAACGGTGACTCGTAAATACTGGAAATACGGATTCGTCTATTTCAAAAAATGCAGAGTAGAGGAAAGATCCGTAAGGACTTAACGGTCATCAACACTGCCCATCTCTGAATGAAAATAGAAACGGCAAGCCTGTCATAACTATCAGAGAGCCTATGTGGCTAGCCCTGTAGAAGAAAGACTTCGCACGCACACGACTAAATGTCTGGGCTTAAATCAGGCATATAAACTTCTACGCCATAAACAAGAAGATTTCCGCAAACAACGAGTAACTTGCATAGCTTGCGTTCTGACAGGAGAGCTTAACACAACCAACAGAAATGGACTTGTGAATACAAGCAGCGTTGAGCATCAATAAAACTGAACACATTCGGTAGAGCAGCTTCTCAATGGCATCCTTGTCCAGGCTCTCGACAATGGATCGATTTCCGATTTCTTTGCAGGACAAAGGCGATTAAAATGGATTGCATGCCCTCTCCTGACGCTCTTCAGTATAATGTTACCACGTTATTAATCGACACTTATCGACGTTTATTTCTGGAGGCCTATGCTGGGCATAGAAGTGACAGAAAACCCCTTAACGTACAAATGAAACTGAAAGAATGAGATTTAAAACCTGTTCACAGAGAAATACATCTTCTTTTACACAATCCAACATTAAACGCAGTCTGGAAACATTGGCCTCCGAATGCACATTGTACCGATCATTAATGTGAACGGCAATGTGAGCGTGCATCCATCGGCAGCAAATGCCAGATACTTCTAGCCCAAGGCCGATCTCAATGGTGACCGATTGACCATTATATACGAATTTGTATATTTTGACAATAAAATTTCAAGGGATGTCACAGTTGATAAGCAAATAACCGGAATCCTTAAGGCTAACCAGGTATTTGCCGGTTAAATTCTTCAATGTGAAAACATCGTGGCATCTTCCTCGAAACCCGGTCGAATATGTACAGAGCAGCGGCAATCAGTTCGCTACCCTATTGTGCAGAGACTCGTACCACAAGCCCAAAAGCTAAGCAATTTCCGCCGCAGCTATCTTTAGGGGATTTTGAAGATTACGTGACAAAAACGGACCTCGAAGCCTGGAATCGAGTAGCATTTTCAAATTCTTTAGACTGTTCGAATAAAATCAGCTTCATTGGACTGGCCAAGTACTGAAAATGGCAAACAAGCGCCTAACGAAAAGACTATTTTATAACGTTGTTTCAACGGACTACCGCAGATAAGGATGTTAGGAACGATGGTGCAAAAGCATCCTAAACACATCAGGATATGTTAGGACTCAGGAAATGCAACTAATTACACCACTTTAATGGCCCATAGCTACATGAAATTCAATACATAATGAAAGCCGCTGCGCGGCAACTATCGGGGCTCGAGAGGAAGCCCCAGGCACAACGGGACAAGTATATTCCGTGAAGTGATCGTTGAGCGTCCCACTATCGCTGTCAAATTCAAAAGAGCCTCAGTCAGTGGCAATAGGTGAGATCATTGCAGGGATATCACACTTTATTTTGAGTTGGCTGGCGACCTAGATTTTGAGGTACAAACCTATTGCTGAACATTTCAGTCCACGCCACTGTCAAGAGAAAGGTGACAAACAAATTGTTTATAGAGTCCGTTAAAGACTGTTTTCCAGAAGGAAACGACCTTGTCGAACGAACGAACGAACGAGCAAACTGCACATTTAAGAACTCCTCACCCAGGTACCCACTCCCCATCTGCCAGCTGCATCATTGCATTGTAACGACTTACGATCGTAATTCAAGGATTCTTGCAGTATCGGGAAGGGTATATCGAGGCGGTATACTTTAAAAGCGAATTTTCGCAGTGATAGCCATCGAAATGGCATCAGTTAAACCGCTTGTGTAATCTGGCCGTTGAATGGTCTGCGTTATTTAATAACGTTGGGACATCGCGCAACGTAACTAACCACTATCTCTCTCTGTCTAGCTATCTATATATCTATCTTGTTATCGATTTATATCTGCTTGTACTGGTAACAAGTACAATGCATATGGCCAACTGTGTTCAAACACAAATAAAAGCGAACGCGGCGACGCCGAAGTAAGCAATACGGGGACAACATTTTAACTGACATCGAGGAAGAAGTTCGAAAAGAGGGAGGGTATAACAATTTTCGTTAAGTATGCTTAATAGTTGCAGCTCGTTCTCTGAAGCGACAGCATAAGAAGCGCAGACCATCCTCGTCTGTAAGGCTCGACCCAGCCGTAGAACGCTGAAATCGAACTGTCAGTTACTAGCGAACTTGCAGGTAAAGTATGTTTATGAGGTGCACAAATGGGTCATGTTATGTAAGAAAGCACATGCTTACCGGTAAGATGTTATGTTTATTCCGCCAAAATTGTAGCCCACTTAAATAAATGTATTCGCTGCACGCTAAATGTTCAGTTCAATTTCGTTAGTCAATTTTACCGTCAAATCAATGAAGTTGCGGTGGGTTCATCCCTTGGCCCTCCACTATCTGCTGTATTCATGGGAAAACTAGAGAACAACCAGCTTTCTCCAGTTATAACGGATCTTTTTTTCCTTTACTTGATAGGTAGATGGTATTTTTGCAATAACAGATGAAAATCTTTCGTTGTTCACCCTCTTGTAATAAGTGGATCAGCCTTGTAGCGGCCGAAGACTTCAAGGTTGGCACACAAACGGGTGAGTAACGCACCTCTAGTCGTTATTAGTTTGTGTGCGTACTGAACAGGTTCTCTAACACTATGCCGAACACTCCAACACAAGGGTCATTAGAACAAACGACAGAAATGAAGGAAATGGGTTCTTCTAATAAAAAGGATATAAATGTATGAAAGGGTACCATATAAAATAAGGAAGGGAGCGCTACATGGTTGGCTGAAGATAGTCCGGCAGTAAGATTCGTCGGTTCTAAAAAATTAAGCAGGCTGACTGCCGTTTGAACAAATGCATCATAATTATTTCGCGTACAATTGAGTTCCTTGGTCACACTACTCGCTGACTGAAAGAAAACTTCTGTTGATCTATGCGCATACATTCGCGTTTGTCCTTATATGTGTGGCCTCGCAGGTGAGCCGCGTTCGTAAAATCAAAGAAATCTTCGGAGTTTAGCAAACAGGCATTTCCTTGGATAATTCGGAATGTCCATAGCAGGTCACATCTCATTTGTCTGAAGGATAAAGGAAACATATGTTTCCTTTATCCTTCAGTTCAGTTCAGTGTATTTAAGTCACTTTAAGTCACTTTATTGAGGGAAGTAGGCTTTCGCCCTTGAGCTCCCTATTCATATGCAAAAATGTCAATAGTATAAATGTTTACAGTGATATATCTGACAAATGAAAATGTAGGGTCATCGATATGTGTGGGCCAGGCGCAACCTGCCACTGTTTACACAATCTTCATTATATTGACAATAGTTTCTCAGAAAATGAGTATCTAGTTTGTATTTAAATGCATCAACAGTTTCTGAAAGGACAACATTCTCAGGGAGTCCGTTCCATGCTCCAACGACCCTCTGTAAATTAGGCTTACGCCTTTGAAATCCCTATTTGTTACATAAAAATAGCAAGAATAAGAAGCAATGTAAAGAAGTTACAGTCAAGTGAATGCAGGCAGATTTACGTGGTACACTGATATTGGTAAGGTTAAGTAGTCACATAGTCTTCGTGGTGCTGCAACATATGTATGTCAAGCTGATGTTTGAATGTATCCACAGACTGGGACATTACAATCGCCTCAGGTAGGTTATTTCACGGTTCCACGACACGGTTGGTGAAAAAATATTTCCTCATATCCAATCTTACTTGGGGCACACTTAGTTTGAATGGATGACCTCGGAGATTATTCGTAGTGGAAAGTTTGAAAAAGTCATTACATAGCAGGGCGCAATCCATGCCACGAAGGTTTGTATCAAGTCTCCGCGCAACTGTCTATAACTCAGAGGATAGGGTTTTATTTTATTTAGACGATTTCCAGATTTTTATATCGTCCGCAAACATATAAAATCACAGACCAATTCCCGTACACAATCATTAATCGACAAGAGAAATAGGATCCGTCCGAGCACGGAACCTTGTGGGACTCCACTCTTGATGAATGTGCACTTTGATCGCGATCCGCCTACACAGACCACTTGGGAACGACCAACGAGAAAATTCTTGATCAACGTAAGAAGTTTACCTCCAATACCAAACATTCTCAACTTGTAAAGCAGACGCTGGTGCGGAAAACTATTGAAGGCCTTCTGGAAATCAATGTAACCCACATGCACAGTGTCTTTTGCATCGAGTGCTTTTTCCAGATTTGCATCGTATAAAGTAAGTACGTAACACACGATCTTCCCCTACGAAAGCCGTATTGTGCAGTTAATAAGAGGTTACGGGTTTCTAAATAAATCATCAATTCCTTTTTGATAACCTTCTCCATAACCTTGCAACAGATTGAGGTCAGGCTGACAGGCCTGTTGTTTGTAGCAAATGCACGACTGCCACTTTTTTGAAGCGGTGTTATGTGGGCTGTTTTCCAATCGGTAGGAAGAATTCCCATATTGAACGATTTTGGCACAGAAAGGATAGTGGTTTCGCCAGCTCTCGACCAAGTTTGAGGAGTACATTTGCTGGAATCTTGTCAGGGGCCAGGGGATTTGCATGCCTTCAGACTTTTTAGTTTTTCAAAGACCGTCTCTTCTCGGAAGAGCATATGCTGAATAATTGGCACTCCCATAGTCTCGTAACTAGATGGAATAAAAACAGCTTCTCTGGTGAAAACCGACTGAAAGAACTCTGAAAAGTGTTCAGCTTTGTTTTTAATTTCGGATATTTCGAAACCGCTATCGTTTCTCATAACAGGAATTTGGGTTGCTGTTACGTGTGCTTTTTGACATAGCTGTAGAGCAATTTGGGATTGTGAACTGCTCGCTGGAGCAAATCCCTCTCGTAATCCCGTTGGCTTTTGAAGATCAAGCTTTTAACCTTGTTCCTTTGAGTTTTGTATTCTTGCAAGGCTAAATTCTCATTGGATTGGCAAAATTTCTTCAGAAGCCTTGATTTCCTGTTAATCTCTCTTTTTTTATCCATTGTTAGCTTGATAAGTCTTGCTGAATAAGGCAGGGTCCAAAGACCGCCCACAAATTTTGTGACCGATCTTTGCACCTGAACGATGGGAACACTGTCTTTCTTCATCCAGGGTATCCATACAGGCATTCCATATTCCAACTGCGGTCTTATGAAATTACTGAAGATCCGCAAAAACAATTCGGGATGAAATTCTATGAAAGCACGCTTTGTCCAGTGCATGATGTTCGTCACCTTTTGGGCTGTTCATTTAGAGTTTTCGGAGGGCATAATGTTTGAAGCTGCCCAGATACCTAAATCTTTGCGCTTATCTTCTTCATTACGTGGAATTCTGCTCAGGTATAACTGGTGTTTGGGGAAACGTTTCCTCCCAGATTCCAAGCGTAAGACTAAACATTTGGGTATATTAAACGTCAGAAACCACTTGTTGGACCAGACATTTAATTTTTCAATGCTTTCTTGTAGGTTCTGCGTGTCTTCAACATACATAATAGTTTTCCAACTTTTCATATCATCTGCAAAGATGCTGGCACCAAAGTCAAGATTAGCAGTGCAGTCAAAGGGCTTTCGTGTGTATAGGAACCACGTATATCATTCGTTCTCCAGCTTGGACAGTTTTAAAACCTTAACCGCTCCGCTAGTACTGTTCCTGACAAAAAAAGCTGCAACTAAAAGTACGTAATTGCTTTCTGCACATAGGGAATTTTCCTCGTGCCGATTTTCCTCACAAAACGACATCAAAATGAAATTTGATTACCACTTTAGTTGACTTTACTAAGCAGGCTCTACAAAAATACAAATTGACAACCGCTCAGTGAACCAAAATTGCAAAACCACTTGAAAACCACTTGAAACCACAAAAA